>JABUIW010000013.1:442758-464205 GCA_013363375.1 Menidia beryllina | reverse complement strand
CACACACACACACACACACACACACACACACACACACACACACACACACGCTCACGCTCCTGCTCCTGGAATCCAAGTACTTCTGTCTGTCTTCACCAACTCAATTTTTCAAGAACTCCCAGTACTAGAATCTGTCACAAAACAGGTGCAACGGTCTTAAAATACAAGAGCAAGGAGCGACCAGGCCAACAGCACATGCTTGACCTCCCCCAGGCTTGGGCTCGCCCGACTACATGACCCTCTGCCCGTCCATCACTGCAGAGTTGGATGAAGACCGTCTTACAGCCCATCAAGCAGGCGTATCCGCTCTGTTTATCCTCCGCTTACACCGCAAGCCTGTTTGTGTTTGGTCGTGCATCTGAAGGCTGCAGGGGGCTGCGACTTGATGGAACGATGGAAGAGGAAAAGGAGCTGACCGCAAACTGTTTCACACTTCAAAAGAAGCACTGCGTGTGTGCTTGTGTGTGTGGTTTGTGTGTGTAAGGCAGAGAGTGAAAGGAAGAAAGAAAGAGACATGATAAGAAGCAACAAGTGTCTAAATGTTCCAGAAAACCCCTCGAAGATGGCCATCTGGGCTGCACTCACACACACTAACATGCATATAGGTGTCTCCAAGGATGCCGTCTGGTCTGAAAAAGAGAGTTGGTGGTGGATCTTGTAAACCACTGAAGACACACACACACACACACACACACACACACAAATGTGCATTCCGTCATAGCAACTGTGTGTCTGTGTGGGCTTGACCGTTTGGGAGTCTTCAGTGGCAGACAGCTGGTGATCAGTGATGCACCACTTATCCCCAGTGTGCATGTGCGGATGTGCACGGACATACACAGCATAAACACAATGCTTAATGGTAATTGCTGCACCAGCTTGCGCTAATTGATTGAGGACAGCGTGCTTATGTACTCACATCCACGCACACACACACATGCATTAACACATTATCACATGCACATAAGCAGAGGCCAATCAGGCAACCAGAGAATGTTTCCCCGGAGAAATAGAGCAGCCGGAGATCAGGGGCTGTGATGGTAGATGGAGAGGTGCTGGAGGAAGCAGGGAAGGGGGAGGAAGAGAGGTTAAACGCTCTCCAGAGACCGCTGCTTGTTGGGGCTCTTAGTTTCATGGCTTTTGTGGGTAAGCTGTGAATGGCACGCATTAAAAACGAGATCTGAGGGATTGCCTCACAATTTTGGATCCGCTGTTATATTTTTCTCTCTTTTTCTGAATGCTTCTTAAAATACAAACGGCCCCCCAACCAGCACCTCTTCTGCCCCCCTATCCTCCCCCCTTCCTGTTTCCCACAACCATAGGCATGCTGGTTAACACATAAACACAAATACACAAGCACACACCATCCTTCCCGTGCACCATCATCTCTTCCACAAAAGGCATGAAAAAAAGCCACCAGCTGATCACCATAGCAACACGTTGTATATCTTCCAGCAATATTTATCCAGCCCAGAGAGGAGGGGTGGTATTGGTATAGTACAGAAAGATGGGAAGCAGAGGTGGTTGTGTGCGAGGAGGGGGTCGTGATGCAACTCCTCTAAAAAACCAAATGGTCACATTAGAAGGGCTGCCGTTTGCCTAAGAGGCCACAGGGTGGCATCAGGACCACGTCGGAAGGCATCGGTAGCTCCAGGCCAGTGGTTCTCGGCCAAGTATGATCATCAGAAGAGCCCCAACCAAATCGTACCGTAGCAGATAATTGTACTTTTTTCTTAGAAGATGTGTCGGTGAAAAAAATGGCCAGTATGCCATTCATTTTTCTCCGCGTGTTTCTTTGTGGTACATAAGTAGGAACCGCTGGATAACATGGGTAAGACTGAAAGGAGGTATCCTTTCCAGCGCATCCTGAAAAGCAACACCAACCAGTGGGATGCTAGGCATGCATTAACAGATGGAGAAAATGATTGAAGAGAAGAGCAGATAAAAAAAAGAAAGACTGGCTGAGCAGAAAAAGAGCAGAAATGATTGCAAGGTCCCCCTCCTCCCCAAGTATGGGATTAGATGCTGTGCTGCGGGCTTCAGATGGGTTTGGGCTTGATTCTGCGTGCAGTGTGTAATGTAGTTAGTGTATGTGTATACTCTTGTGTTTGGGTTTATTTTTTGGGCTCAGGAAGCAGGTTAAGCTAGGAGTGGGGAGAGAGGGAGAGGGGAATGAGGAGGAGGATGAGAGGAGGGAACAGGATGAAAGGATGTAGGGGAGACGAGGAGGAGAGGAGGCCTAAATCCTCACTGAGCTCCATCGAGGGAACAAGAAGATACACAAAAAGACTAATGATGTGAGAAAAGGGGAAATGTACGGGGGGGCGCAGGACTGACATCTTTGTGAGTGAGAAACATACAGAAAGACAAAAGTGTCGGTGAAGTATTGGTCTCCTTGCTCATTTATTTTTATTGAAAAATCCAACAGAACATGATAAGAGCTTGACAGGATCTGCTCCTTTTACATATTCTCTCACTTCACACACCTACACACTTGCCTCACACGCACCCTCTGAGCACCACTTGACCTCTCTTCAGCACCACTTCATTTGTTGAATTATCTGCACCTGAGGTGATTTTTAGTGTGGCACATTCTGAATGTTTCAGCGGGCGTTACCTGGTGTGACTTTGAGCCGTCAGGCTCTGACGGTGCCCGCCCCCCGCGCCACCGCGGTGGGTTGATCTGCAGTTACAGACCTTGTCAGACACTAAAATTGAAAATTTTTTGCTTTTAGTGCCAAGGTCATCTCTCGGTCATCGAGGAGTTAAGGATGCGTCGGGTCTAGTTCTCTATGATGAGACCACAAAGAAATGAGAAGACAACTGTTTGATTATGAGTCAGACAATCAGTGAGTCTTGTCTGTTTTCCGAAAATAGTAAGTTAGAGTTGTCCTGATTTTGAGGACATGCCAATGTCAATATATTTACTGTGTCTCACCTTGATGCACATTCTTGGACCTGGTTTTGCTTCCTGCATTAGCTGCCTTTTGTGATTTATTTTACCTCCATGTGAAGCAATCGATCGCACAATTAACAGTAAAGATGACAATTTAACAAACCTTAACACAACACTTCACTACAGCAACTTTTGGACAGGAAGAGACTGTGCTATTGGAAGCCATGTAATGGCACCGCCAACAGCCCTAATGAATTATCCTCCTCTTGCCGGCTTAAAATAGTTAATGTAGTAATGACTGATGGAGAGAAATCTAAAACACTTCACTCAGTTTTTAAAAGGATACATCTACAGCAAACGGTGATAAAAGTACTCCATTGTTGATAATTTTGCTGCTTTTATCCCATTAGGAATTTTAGTGTCTTTGTTGGACAGAAACGTATTTTTTCCAAACTGCTAACGTGGACATACTTTTCGGTTCTGTGTAATCTGGTGTTGACAGATTAAAACATGACATGGCCTAAAATGTGGATCCTGGTAATAAAACATTTTGTCATTATGAACACAGTTTTCCTCATTAAACCGAGTTTTACCATATTAGGAGAGAAATGTGAGGTCAAAAGTGAGAAAAGTTGGCAGCTGGTTCGGGGGGTGACATTTCAAATGATCAATTAGTCCCCAGATTACTAAAATCTCAGCCATGTGGAACAATTATTCAAAGGTGTAGTTCACATTATATTCAGTGTTTCCATTTTGTTTTAAATTTGACTTGTTACGATTCAGGTTTGCTTAGTTAGGCTTGGGCAACGAAGCAGCACTCACCACTTGAATATTGTTACCTTGAAAACCAGTTGAGAATAAACCTGCTGCTTTTTTTTGGTGATCACACAAAATTGTAACACATGTGCTTCCACCATGTAAAGCAGTGTTAGGAGGTCGTGGTGCTTTCATAAACCCTTGGGAGAACAGGCAGTCCTCGGTCTCATTTCCATATCTAGTAGCCATATGGTTTTCATGGAGGCGTTCTGACAAACCTCAAGAATCTTTCTGAAGAATATAGATTATGCAGATTAATCGAAACATAACATTTTAAACCTGGTTTATAACCCTGTTGAGTTGACCAGAGGCAAAGCTCCAAAAAGATGTCCAAACTTTGTTTTGTGCAATGTGGCATATAACTGCACCTAAAAAGCAGAAATATTCTATTTATTTATATATGCTTCAAGGAGCCATAGCCAGCCGTAAAATACCTGGTGTCACAGACAGAGGCGAGACACAGTAATTACCTAAATATGCTTAGATATGGGGCTCTGTTGCTTTTGGAGGTGTTTTTTTCCCCATCTCATTTGTCAAAACTTAATAAGTTGATACTATGTCATTTTGTGCTTTCTCTCACTCCGCTACCTCCAAAGAATAAATTACTGCAACCACCGATGAATCGACTGGCGGACTTGAATGCTGAATAAGGCTGTCCGGCTGGAGGGGAGGGTTTTTTAAAGTCTGTTTGAGATGAGGAGAATTAAGCAGAGAGGTTTGAGCTGAAAAGGTTTATTTGGGGAGGGAGCCTGGGGACTTGGATTGTGAAACCTCACAGGAATACAAAAAATCCCTTCGGTGACTTGGAACCGGCAGGCAGATCACTGACCTGGCTGTGCTCTGCAAGATACAGCGACACACTGATCTTCAGCCAGGGTATTGTCGGTTGGAGGGAATACATTTTTTCAAGAGTTTTCAAATCTGCAAGACATATAATCTAGGAGGTTGTTCTCAGATATTCAAAGGGTGATATTTTCTCAGTGGAGGTCAGTAAGAGAGCTTATTAATGGTGAGGGCAGAATTTACATTTGAGCTTTGGGGGATATTTCTGCTGGAAATGGCTCAGGCCTCCGCAATAATAGTCTTCCCCGGCACAAAATGATTTTAATAGGATACACTGTGTTGGGCACTTACCTTGACATTCAAATGAGGATAGTTACCTGAAAATGGGACACAATGGACTCATAGTGCTCCTGTTTGTGGGGAGGAAAGGCCAGCTTGAATGATTTCTTTTTTTTATTGACTCCTTCCCAGTTCTTGAGGAACGTCAGCAATCGTAACATAAATATATTTCCTTCCAGTCAACCTATATGCTAACTTGCTCATGTGCTCACCACCTTGTCAGTTCTTGTTAGGTGTTAGTCTTCTCATATGATAATGCAGCTTGTTTTATTTTTACTTATGGACTACGGCAAAAAATAAATTAGGCCGCAACCTGTGTTTTTGATCATTTAGTTTAAATCAGCTTGCTTGAGATCTGGGTGTGAATCCCAGTGGACAACATGTCTCTGCAGCAAGTTATCAGAAACTTTCCAATCGAGTCTATTTAATCAGAGTTTATTTAAGAGATCAGGTTAGAGCCACCCAGACAGCCTGCTGTCCTTTACTGTAAAGGTTGCAAATAATACAGTTCTTTGTAAAATAAAGCGATTTGTGTCGAAAAAATCATGCCTGTTCACACTTTGCCACGCTGCCAATTGTGCCGCTTCTGATCCAAATTTAAGATGAACTTCTTTTTTTCTATGCCAGCACCTCCCCACTGGAGCTTTGTTCGTTTTTATCACCTCTTATCGAGGGGCTTTTTAATCAAATTTGCAACATGCCAACAGCTATTTAAAACATTAGACAGTCCCTTCAGGTATTCATTTTGACATTTAATTAATCAAAGCAAAATCTTTGACCCAGCGTGAGCATTCAAAAGCTCAGATGTGATTTTGAGAGCAATAACCGATTGTGAAATGTGACAGTTCTATTTCTTTTTCTTGTCCTTTTCCAATATTTCTCGCTTTCTTGAAACAATTTTATTTCCTCTTTTGGCAGGCACTTTATTTCAAAATAGTTTTCAAGCTCTTCCAAATTGTCCAATGTTAGTCTCCCTCTGTGTTTTGGGGTACGTCTTGGCCCTCGACCGTCCTGGATGCAGTCTGTAACAGAACTCCTCTGATCACGGAGCAGTCAACAAACACTTGCAAAAAATACCAGAGGAGTCCTGGGAGTTAGTTAATCCTGTGTAAATGTGTATTGTGGATTTCTGAGAGCTTACACCTGTTTTCCCAGACGTTTCTTTTACATTTTTATCAAAGGTCCTGAAGGGAGTATGATGTGCCAGGATTGCTGCTTTGAGATGTTCTGTCCTTTTACCCTCACAATAGCTGTTTTCCCTGAAACCTAATCCCAGAACAGAACTTGGAATCATTTTTAAGAGGAAGGGAGAAGACTTCTTGTCTGTGGAGACCTTGATAAATGTTTTAAAGGCAGAGGGAGGGGTGCGTAGAAAATTCATTTTACAGATTCACTCTGTTGTTTTCTTTTCGTCTATCTCTTGAGCAGAGTCAAAGTTCTTAGCTAAATAGTTTTGAGTGTTTTTTTTTCTATCCATTTGAATCCTAGAGTATTGTTGATTTTTCTAAAATTCAATCCATCCATGCATATCCTCCAGATGTTTTGTGGGGGTTAATGATTCCCAAACCAGGAGAGTTAATCTCTGCAGCAAATCCCTAGGCTTCCCTAAAGCAAGATTTCTGGCCTGATGTGCCATCCCAGCCAGATTCTGGCCATCCCAACCAGATGCCCAATAAAAGTCTGATGAAAGAAATTCAGATGAAACATTTACACCGTGACTTAAACCTTCCCAGCTGTTTTTATTTAAGAAATACATTTTAATTTAGAATAATTAGAATAAAGTTAATCTTTTTTTCATATACCACTGATTTAAATGAAAGTCCCAAAGCATTAAAAACTTGAGATATGTGTAAGTTAACAAAGCCATGTGTTGGAATCAATCTCCTTACCACGTTGGGTGCTGTCTTCTGAGCGGTGAGCAGATAACAAGCTGCACGGTCACTGCTGTTGTTTCCATTTCATCCATGATTTTCAAAAAAATGATCCAAGAGACTACAGGGTGCAGAACCACACTGTTCTCTGGCAATGGTTGTCACAACCTGAGCACATGCTGTCCCTATTTACGCACAGTGTCTCAACTTCCAAAAAAGCTTTTGTTTTAGGTGGCTTTGAAAAATCTGAAGAAAAAAAAACTTTGAATGTCTGGATGAGAGGTGCTTAACAAGACATTTTAAATAAAAGAAATCTGATAAGGAAAGAATGAAGATTTAAAAACTACCAACATTGGTATTTTAGTCAAAATGGATACTATTTTCACATTTGAATGTGAATAACAATTCAATAACGATGTGTCCTGGAAGACGTAGCTATTCTAAAAGTGGGAACTCTTTGTAGATAAAATGAGGCTGCAATGTCTCACAAGAAAAATGAAAGGCAGATCTGTCTGCATGTCCAAAACAAAGAGTGTTACAATTCAAAACCATAGGAGGACAGCATTGGCATTTATCTACCTCTGAGCCTGGGAGGGAGGCCATTGGTACTGAACTAACTAACCCTAACCCTAACACATCTGTCTAGAAGCAAATCTGGATTCTGTTGTTTTTCTTTTTTTTAACAGCATCATCACCATCACCTAACTGTTGTTTCCATACAGACAAAGGGGCAGTAGTATGGGCAATGCATTCACAGCTCAGTTATTTTGTTTTTTTTCCATTTGGCATTGAGAACTATTGAAGATATTTAGTGCATGATGTCCTTCAGTGTCCAAAGTGGCCTGGGGTTGATACAAGAACAAGGCTGAGGAGGTACAACATCCCCGTACATCGAGCTCTCATGTTACCTTCAAGTCAACCTTGCTTTGTTCTGCGCGTTGTCAGTGGGGGTTCCCCTTTGATTACTCGTTTTTTGCACCGCTGTTTGAATTATAAATTCTGCATAAATAAGCGAGGATTACAAAGGCAGTATTAATGTGCTGTTCACCTTATTTTTAACTTGTTGCTCTGCTGACCTCAATCTTAGTCCAGCTCTTAAGGAAGGGCCGGGTGTAAGAGGACAGCCTCTCCCTGACAATGTGCCCTGATAAAAATTATCTGTAACATGATGCAAGACTTTAACATAAGTGTTCGTGACTTATCTGTAATTCGTGCGTTAATGAATGCTAGACACAGCGTGAATTAATGCATGAATAAATGCATGACATATGAACTCATGAGAGCCCATTCTAATGAAGGGCTTCAGTTTGAGTTGTGGACTCTCTTTTATATGCTTCGCATATAAAAAAAGTAAGGTAACTGCAGAGAAAAAACACATTAATCAGCTTGTCCGGTCAAAAAAGACGTCAAACTTACTTTATCTTAACGAATTTCAAATAGAATAACGCAAAGCATTGATTTTTAAAATCAAATTTGAGTTTGAGTTTGAAGTGTAGGTGAATACATTTGTCAGCTAACCAAACAACTAATGTAAATGACACCAAGAAGAAGGAAAAAAAAGGGCAGAGCCTGTCCCATGCAAAGGTCAGAAAAATTATACCTTTGTGTTCAGGATAGTTCTGTCTTAACATACCTGCATGCTTTCTGACAAAACTTAAACCTCCAACTCCCCAGTAATCAAACAAATGCATGATCTATTCGGACGCAACAAATCCCCATCTGACACGATGCATTAGTCCAGGTGGAACAAGTCAGATGTGCAAATACAACAGAGATGCTGAAGTCAGAGGACTAGGAGACCATAATTATCTAGATGGAGTAAACCTCTAAATGATTGTGAAACAGAATCAATAATCGTATTTTTGACACTGTTTTGAGCTTCTTAGTACAGCTATAGTTTGCCTAACAAGATATAACATGGTGTGTGTCAAATAGCCATAAACAGGATTACCTGGACGTGGAAGGTCAGTGGTCAGGTGTAGGGGTCAAAGCCCAGACAACAACAGATCACCTTTACATTTAGACATTTAAATAACTGTAACTCGTGGCTCAGGGAAAAAAACACAAAAAACAGACATCCAGTCTTTAATAATAACATGAATAGTTCCACTGGGATATGTAGAAGTTGTTCTTTCCTCCATACACATAAAAAAAATATTCTTATGTTTGTCACGTAGCAAAGTTTCACTTGTGTTATTCTCCTAATAACCAACATGGGTAAATTCTGTTCAGCGCCTCTGGGTTGTTTGGGGAAACAATGAGCCAGCACCTTGATCATTAAGGTGCCTTTTGGTCAGCGGTCTGCAAAACAGACCAGGCCCATATTACTCATAGGTGTGAGTGTGTGTTTGCTACATACATGACAGAAAAAAAGAGCTGCATGAATAGAATGAGAACGGGTCGGTGAGAAACATGCTGGAGAGCTGTAAACGTTCATGGAGCCCGGCCTCAGCTGATAGGCACAATATGAGAGCTCATAAGTTAAAGAAGCAAATTAGACAGAATCTATGGAGCCAAACATTTATCAAAGGCTCCCCATTTATACCTTCTCGTTGCCATAGTAACCCAACAACGTCTCGCTTTTCATCCTGAAGTTGACCGAACTTGGCCAAATATCTGCCATTTATTGTGTTGATTGTCTACTACGTCTCACTGACCTAATAAAAATGAGCAGTTTCCACTAAAGCCATGAGAACGTGGATGGCAAATTCAGCCGGCGAAATCTGTAATAAACCAGCTTTTGTCATGTATTTACCACTGAATTTGTGAGCAAATTGCTCTGACTATTCGTAGTTGTGTGCTCTTTGTACAAAGGAGACTTCATGAACATCGAGACATACATTTTTTAATGGAAAGTTATTTGAAGTTTTCTGAACCCCTCCTGGTGGTGTGCTGACTTTGTGGCAGTTCTTGCAGATATACTGTGAAACTGTGCCTACTCGTCACATGTTATGATAATCTAACATCAGTTCCATCTTTACTCTCCTTTGGCCAAAGCTCAAAGCACGTCTTTCATAGTGACATCACCCTATGCCATCTATTACAGTTTGTTCTGAGTGTCAGCTTTTTTGAAAACCTAAACTTGGGGACGCTTACACTTTCTATATGCACATTCACAGAATGAGACCTGCACTTTGTGAAGGCACTCCAGTGGTTACCGAGCACTTTTACACAGTGTATCCCTCTCTGTCTCTGCCACAAATGGCTAAGATGGCAGTCCTCACTGTCAGTGTAGTCAGCTGAGTGGGCTGATGTTGGTGTTTCTGCTGCTATCACAGGTATGACTTGTCTGTGGTGAAACAAAGCCTGACAGGTTTTTAAAGGAGGAGGTGGACAGCCGGAGAACTGAGAGGGCACTAATATCTTGTGGAAGTCAAATCTTTGTTCACACCGTCACACCTCTCTCTGTTCTAATTTGACGACTGTCACTGTTCGCTATCCCTCCCGTTTCTTACCTTGCTCTCATTTTCTCCACTCAGCAGGCTCTCATTTCCTTTTTTTTACCCCTTGCTCTCTGTATCTCTCTCTCTCTCTCTCTCTCCCTCTCCTCCTACACGCGCCCCCTCACCTCTTTTCTCTGGCGGTTTGATCAGAGGAGCAGCGTCTCAGCAGGAGTATTTAAGGAAAGAGAAAGCCCCCCCTCCATTTATTCTCCTTTTCTTTCCCTGCTGTCTTACATCTCTCTGTGCTCTCGTTTCCCCCCCTTCCCCTATTTTCATCTCACTTTAATATTCCCTCTTAACTTTTCTTTCTCTCACTTTTATGTCCGTTTCACACAAAATTCTTCACAGAGCGAGATTTTACACAGCAGCCACCATGCATGCACACGTGTGTGTGTGTGTGTGTGTAAGTTTAAGCGTTTGAACAGAGAGTGTACAGTAGTAGTGTTCAATTACACAGCAGGACAGTTGCCTCTGAGTCACACTAACTAATCTGGTCTGAAGGTGCTGCTCGGAGACCTTTGATATCTGCGCATGTATATGAGAATATAACTTCTGTATTGTGTCTGTTTCTGTGGAGTGTATTTAAGCACCATTGGCTACAAGCAAATATGTAGTTATTACAGTTATTATTATTATTATTTTTAGCTAATGACTCAAGGTAAGAATAGTATTTATACTAATCTAACAATAGTTTCAAATTTAAAATTACAGTACTGGATGGATCCAGTCAGCACACAGGAATTGGAGTTTACGTCTCAATCTAAACTGAATTCAATTATTCTTTTTCCTCTTTCTGGCAGAAAGTATGTTCTCACTGCTGTCTGTACTTGTGCCAGCAAGGTTTTATTTTACCAACTTGCTTCACAGGAAATCGAAATTCACAGATAGTTAATTCAACGGATACCCCCCTTTTTTTTCCTGTGTTAACATTTGCTAGAGAACTATTTCATGCATTTTCCACAAAGGTTTTTAAGCCTCTTAGTTGTTACATGTTTACTATCACATCAATTACATTATTGGCTGTAATCTCCAACCAGATTCTTCGTTCCGTCAGCATGCTATGCCCAGCTTCTCATATTTAGTACTGAGACATGTCGTTTCTAAACTCACCCCAAAGAAGACAGCACTCCCTGAACAGGGCTGTTGCTGTCCAGTCAACCTGCAGTATCTGACTGGATAGTCAGTCTCCATGTGGCTACTTACGTATGTTAACCAGTCCTGCAATTTAAAAAGCTTTAATGCTGTACTAGAACTAGAGTTACATACTGTATGTGTGCAGTTTATTATAGCTTTAATAACTTCTTAGACGGATATGGGAAAAGGTTTGGACACGCTTTTCTCTACATTCTGAATCAGTGGATGTGGAGTACATGTGTAGATGAGGACAACAATCATATTACAACATACATACACACATAGCTGAGGGACGATGGTAATATTTCACTCAACAGTCCCAACTAAACCTATATTTTTCTCCTTCTGAAGTACTGAGGCAATTTACATGATTAGAAAACTATTTTCTTACCCTTTACTCACTTTCCAGTTTCAGCAAGAAATATTCAAGGGTGGAAAGTGACGTAATTTTGAGAATTAATTTCCACATGTGAGGCAGATCAAATGGAACACAACGCTAGGCTTATCCTATTAACTGCTCAGAGGGTAAGACTGTCCTCCCACGAAGAACAAAAAAACAAAACATGTTTACAGTTGTGAAAACGAAACAGTTTGCATGTTGAAGAGGAGCAGGAGACTGGGGGGAAAGTCAGAAAGGACGAGTGGGTCCATCCAAAATTTGAATGGCAAATTGTTTTTCAAATCAAAGCCATTCATTTGGACAGCATCAAAATAATTGTCCTCTGAGTTTTTTTTTGTAAACATTATGGTGAAGAGTCCCACAATTTAGATGAGTAATCTTTTTCATTAGAAAACCGTGAAGCATAACGCTGCCACATCATGACTCAGATCTAGTTTTTTACCCTAAATGTGAGGCAGTTTTTGGAAGTGGAAAAATAATGTTCAGTTGACAGGTCCACGATGAGAAGGTGCATGGGCTGAGGACTAATTATGTATTTTCAAAGACCTCTTTTCCAATGTTTTTCTGTTATTTACTGGAAATATTTCTTAATTTGATGTTTTTTAGCAGACACTTTTATCCAAGGCGACTTACATAGTAGAATATATACGTGTGTATCTTCCTGTCAGGGAATCGAACACCAGTCTCCAGTGTGACAGGCGGGGGGACATTCACCTCGATACTAACCACCGTCCAATTTTACAATTCTTTCGACCTGGCAGAGTTTTGGACATTTTGAAGAATTCTTTAGAGCAAATATAATGTCTGAGGAGTCGATAAAAACAACAGGATAAACTGAAGGTGAAGGGGTTAAAAATGGCATTGTAGCCCTATGCATTATGAAACATTTTTTCATCTGTATGTTGTTTGTTATACATCATGGTAGCCTGTAATGTGCATATGTACAGTGGTTTATATAAGCAGATTGTTGGGACTTGGGGCTGATTCCCTACATTAGGGCTCAGGAGACATTACACAAGACAAAATTGTTCATTGGACGCGACAAGTATTCTCACCGAGCTGCAGAACGGCGCCCGACAGCCTCACACACCTCATCAAGTATTTAATGCAATCTATGTTTCATGCATGGCTGTCTGAGTGTGCGCTGCACATCTGTGTGTGAGTGTATTTGTGTGTGAGCGCAGATGAACAGCTCTTGATAGGGGCAGGGCAATGACAGAAAACAGCCGTGCATCCTCTCACTGTGTCTCACACACACACACACACAGATGAGGCCTCTATGGTTCAGTTGGCTCTGCCAATCCATCGCCGACAGCCCTCAGCCTTTGTTGGGAATGTGTAAGGCAGTGAAAAGAGCAGGACATGGAGTGAATGAATAAGAGTACGAAATTGCATGAAAAAGCACATCAGAGAGCATCACAAATATAGTTTCTTAACTCAAAAACTAACAGGGCGAGTGCTATGAAAAGGAACTGTTTTTTACAGTTTGATTTTTCTTATTCTATTTAAATGTTCTTGTTTTTATTAATTATTATAAGTGCTGCAAAAATGTAAAGCTCTGGTTCTCCTTTTTGAAAAAAATAAGATTTTTCTTTCTTATTGTCTTTTTAACTTTACAGGGTCCTGTGGATAACTGGGATTATAAACTGCTTTTAATTGTCATAATTTAGCAAAAATATTCTAAAAATCCTTGTTAGTATTTATCATCATTTAGTACAGCCTTTGATGCCTTCTGATGCTAGCCTGCTAAAATGATCAGATAAAAATGGTAAATATTGTGTCTGCTGAACATCAGTGTCGCTGATAACATTCTAATGTTGGCTCAGAGCACTGTTTGGCCTAACATAGTTTATCATGACTAATTGAATTAGCTTGCCATGTCAGATGTAATGCTTTAAGCTGTTGTTTGGGCACAGAGTTTGGCTAACAGCAGCAAAGCGCAACTTGTCACAATTCAGGAGAATTTGTGCCCACCAAAAGGAATTGAGAAACACTACTGTCGCCACCATCGTTGGTCAATTAACACCTCCGAAAAACAGCCACTTGACATTCTGTTTCTTGTTAACTCAATTCTTAATTCTTTAGGGGCGAACCAGAAGTGGCATGTTGATAATCTCGTGGCTTTCTGTGTGGCCCCTCTTTAGCAGACACGGTCCTCTCTCTTACTCGAGGCTGCCAAATCCGGATTTTTAAATCAGTTTAAATTGATGAATTATAAATATATTCATATATAACTTGGGATATTAATATTGATTAAATGAAAAGCTGTTTGGATTTAAGTTCTGTCGTAAAGTTTGACATTTTAACATTGTTCAACGGAGAGGGATTCTTTTCAGAACCAGCTCAGGTGGTCATTTTCTTGGTTGCTATCAAGTCCAGTGATTTGGAAGCAGGGGTACATTCACATTGTAGAAGGAGTGGGATTCTTGTACTCTTGGATTCGCCTCAAAATGTTTCAAGCTCTGTGCTCAGCATCTGCTCCAACCAGTCAGTCTGACTTGCATGATCTCAACAAAATGTTCCCAGACTACTGCTGTTTCTGTGGAAAAAAAAGTCTGCTGTTCTCCCAAACAATTTCCAGTGAGGCTTAGTGGTGCAATCTATATGGCACTTCGGGTGTGGCATCAAATCTCTATTCACCGAGAAACAAACCATTTCTAATTTTTGTGATTTCTTTGTACCAGATGAGGATGCATGGCTCGAATCATGAAGTGAATCAGTGCGTACAGATATTTAAACTTTTATGAGAAGACAACCTTTAAGAAAAAGGGCACCATGGTGTCGTTTTTTTTTGGTAGAATTGTTTAAAAACAGAACAGTTTGCTATTTCAGAGACGAATGTTCGACCTATAAAGATTAATTTTGAACTGGGTTGAAATAGTTTGTTTTTGAGGCTGATCTCCTTGATAACACGTCTGGGATAAATAATATCAGAATGAATTCTAATAACTTAGCATAACGCTCTACTGGTTAATCAGCTCTCTAAGCAATTACTGCCATCAGCAGAGTACTTTTTTGTTTTTAACATAAACATTGTTTTTCCCAGACATTGACAGTATGGGTTGAAGGTGGCATCCAAAGCTAAAAAAAATCCTGTGACACAATGAAAAGTGTTCAGCTGACTGCGGAGAGGGACATAACTTACACCGCCCTCTCTGCTGGCCGGTGTGTTTCCCACTGAGTTAGATGTCAACCTAAATGGCAGACATAATCACCTACTCTTGGTGGTCTTCTGACTCAGTTGCTGGAGACTAGTTGTTGCTCTAATCCAGGCCCTGATTAAAAGGTCCTCAGCAGGACCTCCAAATTCTTCCTGCTCTTCACTGCTAGGGTCGATAAATTCATTATTTAAACGTTCATCTTTTTTCCCCTTTTACATCCTTGCATCAGTCACGGGTTGAGTCTGTGTCTCAACTCTTGGCCTCTTCCTCCTGATGAAAATCCTCATTGAGTCTACTGCTGACAGCCTGTGAGTGCAGAAAGTGGTGACGTTTTCACTCACTTTTATTTCCACTGGGCTGTAAAATAGAAGAAGCCTTTTCATTTATCAATTCATATTAGACGAGTGCTTCTCATGCAATGACGAGCCCAAATGTGCACTGTGCGAAGGTCTCTGGTATCTGGCAGGTCCCTGCTGAACCACGTTGTTGGGCTCTGATGTAATAGGCCCCATAACCTACAGTCTGCTGACCTTGCCAGCTGCAGTCGGTGTAGGTGAGTCACTTGTCTCTGTATCTGTCTGTCTCGACAGATCTAGCTCTTTATGCGAAGCAATAAAAGATCAACATAAGAGGCTCTTGAAACCTTTTGAGTGGGGATTAAGTGACAGAAAAGATGACCTAACCCACTCCTCCTCTTCACCGGACTTTTGAAATACCTGACAGTGACTGCAGTGGCCCTTTATCTATGAGTTATAGCAGACATAACAATGCTACCAAGAACACGGAGTGCTTCTCATTGTTACACAAAGTGTGTTAGTGAAGCTTCTGCCGCTGGGCGCTGAATGGCATCAGCACACTCTCAATCAAAAATAAGATTCTGAATTTATTGCAATAAACTATTTTGAGATACCAATGCCACACCAGTGGTAGAAGTCACAGAGGCAAAATGAGCACCATGAAATGAAATAAGAGCCCAAAGCCTGCCTTATTGTTGCTTTGGACACATTGGTTTGAAATCAAAGACTTATTGTTCAATTTTAGACAATAGAATAGCCTGTCAGCTTCTACATGGGAGCTTTGTGAGATGAAGAGCAGCACACACACACACCCTGTCAACAGACGTTACAGTCAGCATGACGACCCCTAAACACCTTGGACAGCTGGAGCACTGCTGATGGCTCCGTAATCAGTGCCAAACGCATTGGGGGAAAAAAATCAGAGCTCTCTTTCAGCTCATTCTGCTACATTAAGGTCAAAAAGTTAAACAGGGAAAAAGTGAGTGATGACAATTTTGGGGGGACCCTACAAGTGTAAATTCACATTCAGCCTACAAAGCCAGTGGGAAACAAATCAGGCTCAGTGGTAAGTTTCCGTTTTGGTGAGTCAAAATCCTTTGTACTCCTCGCCTCCTGTCGAGTGACTGAGTCTGGCCTTTTCTCCTGGTGTGAAACTAATTCAAAACAATTTCATGCAAGGATTCTCCTTGTAGACCGGACTTATGGGCTTCTCCTGATGGATTTAAAGGAGTGAGCCACTCACTGCTAAAAGCAGCAGAGCTCACCTCAGCGGCAAACATGGCTCCAATCTTTGTGACCACTTGTACATAATTCATGGCATCAGGCAAGATTGCAAAGTGGAAAAAGCTGAGAAATGTGTTGACAGTGTTTGACAGAGACTAAGTACTTAAAAAAAATTGCCAACTTGATTTCACCTTTAAACTTTTGAGGAAAGTCAGAGGTGTGCAAACAAGGGCCAATTTGAACCTAAACGACTTTATATAGATTTTCTCTGTTTTTAAAGAAATGGGTTAGCGAGCTCCATACTCGTTGGTATGAATGACTCATCCTGACCTTAAGAGCTGGTAAGTTTTTAAGATGAATTCCCTTTCTTTGGCATGTCAGAGATATCACTGCAATGTTTTCCCGTGTGTAGCAGTATATTGGTACATTTGTCATTTTTTAGATCTATTTGTCACTATATGGCACTATATTTTATAGATGTGTTTGTCCAAAGCAGGGTGGGAACAGTTAAATATGATGCATGGGAAGCTGGGGATTGACCAGGCCTGCAAATTAAAGAATTATCTATCTATTTGCCCCCCATTTACCAATAGTCAATGCTATACCTGCCTTTGCACAAATATAAGACGGCAGTGAGTTGGTAATTACTTGGGAATACAACATAGAGCTACAAAAACTTTTTTTTTCTCGGTGCTGATGGTCTCATGAAAACAGTGGTGAAGCCCAACCATGCAGACGCAGCTAATAAAATGGACACATTTGGTTTATTCTTCAGTTTTCTTGTGTTGCTCCTCAGTGTGGTGAAAGCAAACACCTGTCGTTTCTATAATCCATGCATGACTGGCTGCAGAATTAAGCCAGCATGAAAAAGTAAAAACAAATAAATAAACTGCACATCCTTGAATGGCCACCTGAGGCTGTTTCCAAAAGTAAGCCAATCCCTGCAGACCCGGGTGAGAAAATATCCGACTGTACAGCAGAAATAACACGCTTAAAGGCTGGAGCTGATCTCTGTGCCTCATTCACATTAACTGTGAAAGAGAAAATGTGACATTTTAAATACTTCCCATCAACTTTAATGTCAGCAGGATTCAAAGGTACACATTACAGTTGACCTGTCAGTTTGATTAATCTCTTTTATAATCTCTGCCACTAAGAGCCTGATATGATAAGGTCCGATGACAAACCAATCTTAAAACTTAAAACAGTGTTTAGTCATTTTTGTTAACTGCAAAACCTCAGGTGAGGTGGGCTGAGCAAGACCATAACGTTGAAAGTACAGCGAACATGAAGCAATTGGAGTAACACAAGGAGTAGCACAGCAGCAAACATTAAAATGCCAGCTCAGAGTTAGTCTTGCACACTGGTTCTATGGTCTCTTCATCGGAGTCATCTTTGGTCACACAGACCAACATTACATTCGGAACTGAAAATGTTTTAACTGGGACCAGGGACTAAACAACTGTAAGCAGACTTTTAAACTGTGAACCAACCCATTCCCCATACTCAAGCATTTACCCATTCAATCAATTCATTTAATTATTTGGTATGAAAAGAAAAGATATTTCTACAGACAAATCAGATAGTATTCCTTTAAGGTTCTGTGGTATAGGACTATAGAATAAGATACCACAGTGTATTACTATTTTTCTAACAAGAAGCCTTGTGATATTTTGTCACAGTCTGTGATTAAATGCAATTTGCCTCAATCTCCCCTGATATTCTGATACTCTAAATGCAATTGTTACATATTGTTATTTTTTATGCTGATCTTTTAGAGATCAATCTGTTTGTCATTTACAGGCAAACGCAGTTCTGACAAATTCAGGCTTCAGCATTGTCAAAAGTGGAGCAGTAAACATTAAAGTAAAGCTCTGCTCTTAAAGACCAAGATGAAATCTTTAGAAAGAGGCCACAGTCAGTGGTTTGTGTAAATACTACACCAAAAAGACAGAACACAGCCTCTATAACATGTAATCACTCGTTTCAGTCCACACGTGCAGATGCTGGCCTAGTTTGTCTGTCATGGGGAGTTGTGGTTGTGGGAAGATAGGCGATACTGAGGGGACAATGCCCAGCGGCGGCACTCCCCCCAGGGAGGTCTGAGTGCCTCCCTCTCTCCTGCTTGGAGCTTCATCATTTATAGAAGAGACAAAATAAAACAAACACAACAAAACAGTGATAAGTCTGAGAGCTACAGCTCTCACATTTACCTGCGCTCACCGATGGAGTGGCCAGCAAGGACGCCCATGGAGTAAAGTTTGTTCAACTTCTTGCTTCTGCCTCCTGGCATCCTTCAGCCAGCGGCAGTCAGGTCGAAAGCACATATTAGGAGGCAACACCACATCACTCAGTGAATCAGACTGGAAGGGATAATGATAGTGTGATAATCCAGGTTATTCAAGTTAAATTGACTTTAAATGTGTCATGTCGATTTTCACACCTGGAAATACTCTGATTCAAATTGAGCTATTAGCATAAGCAAAGGCTGCGGGAGATGTTTGTGTGTTAGTGTGTGAGAGGAGGGACTTGTCATCAGTCATAGATGACCTCACATCCCTTGGTGCTTTTAAGAGATTTATAGGTGACCACTAAAAAGGCCATGTTGCTTTTGTTGCTCAAACTGAACTGACTGACAGAGACTGTGGTGTCAATCAAACATCATTTGTCAGCGTTTTCTAAAGCCGGCAAAAAACCTCATGTCAGAGCTATGGAAAGAGGTGTTTATCCTGGACGTTAGAGCGGTACACTGACTTAATGTTGGACTTCCACGGCACAAATTAAAAAAAAAAGTTATGCTCCAAAGTGAAGCTGGAGTGAGATATTCTGCTGGTATCTCAAATCAAGCTCAAACTAAAAAAATCTGGTAAAATCAGGTAAAATACAGCCATTTTTAGGAAAGGATTTAAGTAATTGAATCTGCTTATCCAATTTTCTCCCCCAGCTTGGTCCACAGTTTAAGGATTTTAAATGCAAATGCGCCTTCACCTCATGGTCGCTCTGACTGTGTGTAGGGCAAATACCTAATGGCAAAAATGTGAAGTGATGGGCCAAAAAGAGCCTAATATGTAAACGATAAGGTCTTAAAATCAGTTCTAAAAATGCTGGTGCGTGTAGGCTTATAAAGGGGTTATATGCTTTCCTCTCCTGGCTCTTTTTAAAAACCCTGGCAGTAGAATTCCGTATAATCCGCATCCGTTTAATGGATTTCTGTGGTTAAGACAAGTAAAGAGGCTGCTGAGGCATGAAGACATAAAAGAGTGTAATATTCTCTGAGTCTTTGACTGATTAGATAGATTGTTTTTTAAATGAGGTTAGCATTGAACGAAAATGCAAAACTGAGTTGACGATCTAAGTGACATCATGGTGGCCTCCTTATTCTATTGCCTGTGGTGTATGGAGTTTTTTTCTGTGGAGCCAGAGACTTATCATTTGAAGCCATTTGCTTTAATTTTTAAAATATGTAGCTACTTCCATACTTACAATGCAGTCTGTGAGGCGTATTGAGGCTTTGTGGGTGGGAGAAGAAAGTACTTCGTTTGTGGTATGATGTTGTAAAACATATTGTCAGCATCAGTAAAACCTGACCATTTCATGTCTGACAGTTTAACAGGGGTAGTTGGTAACAGAAGGCCAAAAAATCTGAAATGTAAAAAATCAAAGGAGAAATGTACAGCATGCATAGCTGGGCTGTCAATCAAACATCCCTGTGAGCACGCACTGAAGCCTGCAAAAAGCCCACCATCTCAGCTGTTAAAGGAGCTGTTATGACACCCTCGACAAAAAGTCGCCTTGCATATGTATCAGTCCTAAAGGCTAAACAAAATCAGTCGGTCCACTCTCCATCTGCTGGATAGATGACTTTGACGGTAAATTGTTGTCAATCCCCATCAAGTCAATGTGATGGAGCACCGCCGCACACAGAGTCAACGCGAGGATGAAAAACTGTAACATTTAGGTTCTCCATCCTCGTGCTCATGATATCAAGGGAAATGGGGAAAGTGTTTTCGCGCTGAAACACACACTCCCTCTCAGTGAGTGCTGACCGCTGGAGGCTGAGAATAGATGTTCTGAGTTGGATCCAGTTGATGTAACTATTATTTCTCCTCTCTTTTGGCTCTTTTCTGCCCTGGTTCATGTTACACCTATCTCGTCTTCTCTCCCTCCTCCTCTGCTGCTGCTTTCTCATTTCTCTCTATTCATCTCCTCTCTTCTTCCTCCCCTTCTCTCTCCTCTGACTAGGCTCAACTCACTCCAGTATTTTTAGTATTTGTGAGTAGGCGTTGCCAGGTCCTTATGAATTTTCATGGGTTTGTTTAGTGTGTAGGCTGACACACTGCTCCTCTCTCTCCCTCTTCGTTTTATTCTATCTCGAACACACACAATCACAGCAGTTTAGGAATACAAAAGTAAATGCAAACACACACACTCACACACACACACAAACATGCACGTGTTAAGTGTGTAGGCAGGCTGCTGGTTAATGAGGATGTTTGGAGACTTGGGAAGAGCCAACAGCCTACAGCAGGCCTGTCAAAGTCAATGCTATCACTTCCTTCGTCGTCCATCAACCACTTCTCTGACTTACTCCTCTTGTTTTCCTTCTGACTCCTCTCAAGCCGCGGGGTTGTTCAGATGGAGATGTTTCTTAATCCAGGAAATTAATTATCTTCATTTATCTGCTTCATCTCACACCCCGAGAGTACGGCTATAAGTGGTACGATGCCCACTCTGATACATTTGTGATATATTTGCGTGTGAAGCCTTGGGATTGGGTTCGTACCTTTAGGAGCATGCACGTGTATTTGTGACTTTATTATGTGCTGCATGTTACTGCTTGAATTCATGTATTCTGCTCCTGTGTGTTCTAGTAATTGCATTAGAGCTTGACATGTGGAGTGGCTCAATTCTATTAATTAAATAAGAGGTAGGAGCTTGTGTCTGAGTGTGTGCTGTTACTCTGTCCATTAGATATGAACAGATGGATCACGTCAGGAAGAATTAGGCTGCTGTGGTCATCACACCCACTCTGAAGAAGCGACACACACACACACACACACACACACACACACACACACACACACACA
>JABUIW010000013.1:345267-442748 GCA_013363375.1 Menidia beryllina | reverse complement strand
CACACACACACACACACACACACACACACACACACACACACACACACTAACGCAGGCCCGGGCTGATGCTCTTTGGTACGTTCAGGAATCTTTTCCATAAAAGCCATTTTAAATTAAGAAAAACTCCTCCTGCCTTTGTTCTCTTCTCTCCTCCTTCCCTTCTGGCTGCAGCTGGTCTATGGCTTGTGACAGATCCTCCAGCCTCGGTGTGTACTGTGTTGCAACGTGAGTGTGTGTGTGTCTATGTGTTCCTCTCTGCTCCCCTCTTCTGTCCCACTTCAGCCTAGATTAGAGCGTCCGTCTCCTGAGGGAGACAAAAATATAAAAAATAAAGCTTTTTTTTAAAAACCAGAACACTGATCTAAACACACACCCGTATATATACACACTGCACGTGCACTTTTGGCGTGCATTATGAAAGCCTACGGAGAGTGGTGCAGGGAGAGCCCTCTGTAGCAGAATCCCAAAAAGCTCTTTTCTCTGAGTAGTTTGAAAATGGCCGAGATGGGAGCTCAGACACTCGTTCCACACAGACAGAAAATAAAGCACAACAAATGTCCTGACATATCAGAAATAAACCCATAAAAACTTTTCTTGTTTTGGTTTCCAGGTTTGTATATGATGCTCTGGCGGTCTGTTCTTTAGTTAGGATACACAGATGTAATACATAAACAAACAAAAAGGCCAAACAAGTAGAAAAATGTAACCTTTACTTATTTACAGATTGTACAGAGGTACTGAGTGACAAGGTAGTATTTACATCACAACTAGTAGCTTAGAAACCCCTGAACTGATACACAAGTGAAATACACAGAGGGGAGACCCGCAGGACTACACACCAACACACTCTTTCTACCCATTACTGCATGAATGTTTCTGAACAGGTGGACCCAGCTAAAATCTGTGCTGGGTCTGATGGCTGGTGTTGTGCGGGAGCCAGCCGGTAACCATACTGCTCACATCACAGGCCAGGAACTGCTGAGAGTGGGGCTTTGACCGGAAATGGTGCACGAGCACAGTTGGGGTCGAGGGAGTCTGTGTTGGTGCGTGTAGCCTAGAAGGTGCAAATCAGGGAGAACTTAAGTGCTGCAGCAAAGTAGGTACCACCAGAAACACGAGCACGTCATGCAATAAAAAAAAAGAAAAAAGAAAACAAGTTAAACAATAAATTGTTGTAAAAATCCCTGGTGTGGTAGGACGTACAAAACTCATTCCTCATGCTCCCTTTAGCACAACAGTACAGACGCATGTGTGCGCGCTTGTGAGTGTGTGCATGTGTGCGACTGTGTTTGTGTTATATGAGTAAGAGCCAGGCCAAATGTTAACGTGTAGGACGAAAGGAAAGAGAGTACCAAAAAGTACACACACTCACACGCGCACTCACACACCACAAGCAACCTCGAAATACAAGTATATCCCCTGTTTTATATAAATGCTTGCACAGTGTAAAACACACACATACTCAAACGCACACACACACGCACACACACTCAAAGGTGAAACAGCACAGACTGGTAGTGGAGGAGAACGCTGTGGGTGGGATGGGGCTTTTGTTTTAACCACACAGGCTGGACCGTCGTTATTCATTGAGTGTGATTTGGATGAGAGATCCAGCAATATGTAGTTATTTAACTGGCTAGCTGACCCAAATAGTTAACTCGTCTGTTAACCCAACAGTGACGGCTGTACAGTGAGGTCCCAACCAAAAACACATCAGAGGGGAAAAATAAAAATCACAGAAGAATCTAAAACATGCCTGTCATTTTTTAGAAGCTGAAGAAAAAAACATGTTGTAATTGAAATGAGTTCAATACTTAATACCAATAAAAATCAAACAAATGAAATCAGTTTCTAACATTTAAAGCAAAGATTTCTCTGTACATAAGTATAATATTGCAACCTGATATTGTGCATATAACCCACACAACAAACCTGTTAAGATTACCATAAAAGGCGCAGCGAACACCATTCAGAAGTGTGTTTTTTAGTTTCAGACCATCTTGCCATCTTTGTAACCATCTTATCAGTTTGTATGAATGTGTGTGCATGAGTGTGGAAAGGAAAAAAGAGAATAGCAAGACAGAGAACAGAGACAGACACTCAGCTAATTGGATATCAAGTCCTGTTTCCATCAAAATCCTTGTTCCCTGAAATCAGGGTCCCTTTTCCGTGGATTATGGATTTTGCAACACTTGCACGCACACTGTGTTGTGTAGTGTGCGCACATGTGTGTGTGCCATCCCTGTAACACGTCACTTTACAAACACTGTTGAAATGTAGAGCCCCGTTCTTGCCAATGGAGAGCATCACGAGTGCGAACAGCTCTGACGGCGGTTCGGTTGTGTTATTCTGATGAGCGAATCTGCAACAGCGATGCACTCGGTTCAAATCACTACGGAGGATGAAGTCCTTGTGTTTTACATAGAAATGTGTTAAAACTGACACAGCTTCTGACAGCAAGTCATCTCCATGAACACGTTGAGCTTTTAAACACCACGACAGAAATTTACCCTTTGATATTTCACTCTAGAGAAGGAAGTGGGGAAAGTGGAATAATAATCAAAATAAGTAACTGAGAGAATGAACATCGACAACCAGATGAAAGGAAAGAGGAATCGCTTGAAGAAGGGATGAAAAAATGGGAAAGTGAAAAACAAGGGGAAAAGCAATGATAGTTGGTGTTGTGTATACTGCATGTGTGATGCTGTATCCTTCATCAATTGCTGTAAAACCTCGGTACATGCGATGGAAACTGACAGAGCTGTGCCCTTCATGGTGCCCTAAAACCCAAAGTCAAAGAGAAATAAGAGAAAAAGAAAACATCTATCCTGCGAATGACTGAGATTATTCATATTTTTCTATATAAAATTGTTTTTGGTCAAACGTCTGTGTAGGTGGCAGGGTATAAAATCTACAAAGTGCACAAAGGGAAGCTATTTCATAGCCTCGACACACACACGCCCACCCTAATCTACTAACCTAGACTACTGCTTATGTGCATATGCATGTGTGTGTCATATGTGCATGTACTGTATTTTGCGTCTGTGCGAGTATGTGCGCATATAAGACCCTGTATAGGAGTTTAACTGTGACACAGGGCAGTAGGAAGCATGCAGTAAGACCTGAAGGCGAGCTAAGAGAGGAAGCGAGGATGCTGAGCTGTAAGTCTCTAGATCTAGAAACACTAGAACACACACTCTCATCCTGAGAGGCTTTGTTTGGACCACTTTTTGGAATGTTCAATTAACTGACATCAACAATAACAAACAGTCGGTAGCGTTTCACTTTCCCCTAAAAGCTAACACAGCACGCTTGTGTGTGTTTTCGTGCGTGTTCCAGTGTTTGTACATCTGCAGGCAGGGGCTGATACTCCTCTAAGACCTGGACCCTGACCAGTTGCCTGCGTCCCTGCCTAATCTTTTTTACATAGATATTCATCTCAATTCAAGTCAAGGTTTACTTTAGTGTTGTTTACTACTCTTTAAGCCATGCTGGCAGTGCAGTTTAGAGGCTCAGACAACGTGTGGGTTGACTGTAGAAATCATAGTGCAACAGGAGGAGTCCTGGAGAGGGTAAGATGTGTTCAGGTGAAACGGGTGTTTGTGTATCTGTGTGTGTGTGTGCGTATATATATGTACGTATTCTCAGAAAGAAAGGGATTTTCAGTCATCCCCTTTCTCTCCAAGAGGCTGATCAATTAGTATGCTCGTCTTCCAAGCACTCCATCATGTCCTCCATCAGATTCCACCATCTGTGTTAGACTTCATGTACAGTGTCCCTCCTACTCCACCAGGACTTCCGTTGGTCTGGTAAGATGTATTGTCAGTTTTTGCCTCATTGCCCACAGCTTGAGGCTAGTACACACACTGACACTTGCACACACCACTCATCTTACACTGTGCCTCCAGGTGTCCCCGTGGCCCCATCCCTGCCCTATAGCAAGTGCAATAAAGACACAATGATCTATGTACTGAGGATCACCTTTTAGTCCAGGGGAAACCTTTCCGTCCTTCACCTGTGAGTGTGTGTGTGATTCTGTGTATGTGCTGTGGGTCAGAGCTGCCTGGTCCGCACACTTCCTTCTTTCATGCTTGCGTGTTATAGTGGGCTTCGGTGAGAGCGAGTGTGCCGCCTGTGACTCTCAGACGTCGGACTCGATGCTGGGCATGCGGCGGTACAGCCGGGGACGGTTGCCGCCCGCGCTCGAGGCTCGCGGCGCTGTCACATAGCTCATTGGCTGAGAGGCAGCAGGTGGGACCATGTAGGCCACCACAGGAGACTCCTGCTGAGGGTAGAACACCTGTTGGTCGACATGGCTGCCATGCTGGTTGATGTGATGGCTGCCATGGTTACCCAGGGTGAGCGTCAGCGGCATTCGCTGCTTATAGAGCTCGTGGGCGGAACTTCTCTGCGGCAGGCGGGTGGCAGCCTGGGAGGCGGGATCTCGTTGTGCCGGGCCCGGGGCCGACTGGAGGAAAGGGTTGTGAGAGGGACGGTCGGGCAGGAGACTCTTCGAGCGCCTTGGCAGAGGCATGGGGGCGTCCAAACTGTGGTGGTGCGAGGGAGACGGCGAAGGGGGGCTGCGGCTGCTGAAGGGACGATCCGAGCGCATCGTGAGAACGTTGGCATAGGCGCCCTCATCCAGGGTCAGCTCCCTCTCCCGATCTCTGTCAGGCAGGCTTAGTCCCCGCAGGTGGGAGTGAGGCTGTGACTGTCGCTCCGGAATGCCATCAGGGAGCATGTTCTCGTAGGAGGGCTGACGACTCAGCTGGAGGTGTTGGGCAGATGAGGAGGTGGGCAGGGGAGACGGCGAGGAGGGCGTGGGCTCGAAGTGGCTGACGAGCCCGTCCCCTTCACCCACCAGGCCCAGCTCGCTCTGGGGAAGGTAGTGTGTGAACATGTCCCCGCCGTGTGGGTGAGTGTGCGTGCGGGAGTAGTGCGAGTGCAGGTGGTCTTCGCTGATGTCGTAGAGGTTCCCCAGATGGGCGCAGGCATCGCAGCGAGCTTGTGGGGAGCGAACAGTGTAGAGGCCAGAGTAACCACTGAGTTTGGTCAGGCAGGTGCGGCAGTGGCCGGGCCGGGCGCTTTGTGTTCCCGAGCCTGCACCCGGAGCTTCAAACGAACCTCCAGACTTCTCTTTCACGCTGAAAGGAGAGAAAAGAGCACTGATTACACACAACAAAAACAGCTACTGGAGCGGTATTTTGTACGCAGCCATGACGGACACTCTACCTGCTGTGTGTGTAGGTGCTGTATTTCTTGTCTTTCAGGGAGTGGAGGTCAGCCTCGGCGCTGTGACTGTGGTGGAGGAGGGTGGCGCTCAGCTGCAAAATGGGCGTGTCTGGCTGGTGGGAATGAGCGTGCGAGTATGTGCTGTCAAGGGGAAATTGGTCAGGGGGGTAAGTGTGGTCATCACCTCCCCCCTGGCTGTCTCTCTGGTACAGAGGAGCAGACTGAAGGCTGGCCTGGTCAGAGTCAATGGAGTAGATCTTGGATCCTCCACCTCCGCCTCTCTTTCTGAGCTGATTGATCGGCTTAAATCCACCCCTCGCTGCCATGGAGTCGGAATCTTTATGCGACGGCGGCCGACTGGAAGCCTCTGACATGTCAGAGGGTTGCGGCTCTTCGGGCAAGTAGCGCTGACTCTTCATCGGTGGAGGAGCGCTCGCCAATGTCGGGGTGGGGCTTTGACCTGGCGATATGACGGTTGGCTGCGTCTTCAGCGTTTCCACACTTTTCTTCCACAGGGCTCGGGGCTTCGACGCAGCACAGGCCGGCCCGGGAGGGCGACCGTTGCCGTTGTCCTTAGTGATGGATAGCTGGGGCTTGCTCGGGCTGGTCTGGAGTGAAGGGACTTTCTGTTGTCCCGGAAATGGTGCTGCATTGTTGAGGAGGTTTTTGTGTCGCCCTGACAATGACAAGAAACCCTGCGGACCAGCAGCGTTGCTATAGAGACCTGGACCCTTCTGAGGCAGACTATGGAGTGAATTACCTAGGAGACAAGAGGAGCTACTCAGAGAACAGATACAACAGATAGATGTTTCCATGGGTGCCTTGTATGCTGACATTATCTATTTTTTAAACAGTGTCTGCTGTCAAATGCTTTTCTAATTATGAGGTCGGCTTGTACTTGATGGTCAACTCCATTACAGTGCGGACACCATTTCTAACCATTGTATACACTGTACATATGTAGAATGTATAGAAAAGGTATATTAAATACAAGGTTAGTTAACACTTGATCCTAGATGATATGTCTACCTGTCACGGACACACACACTGGTGGAGAACCAGTGTGTGTGTAAATTCAATTAAATAAAAATGAAAATAAGTATGTTGTTTCACATACAAAAGTAGTACAATACCTTTCCCTGACATCATGTCTAGGATGCTAGGCTGCAAGAGGACAGTATTCCGTTTGGGAGAGGACAGAGCAATGGATTTGGCAGATTTGAGCAAGTGCAACATGTTGGCTTGAGGACTGAAACCCAGCTCAGGAGCCTTCTTCTTCATATCTATATGAACTCCATGGATGCAGCTCCAAATACCCTGTGAAAATAAGCGGAAAGTAAATAACGCCATTAAAACGGAGACTAAACTAGGGGCAGGGAGGAGGCAGCAAAGAGAGGTAATAGAGGAGCAAGGGTAATTTGCAACCCAATGACTTCATCCAAAAAGTTCAGATGTGCATATGACCAGTTTCCTTGCACGCTAAATTAAGGTCCTTTCGAGAGCATTTACTGCAAACCTTAACCCCATTTTGTTTAGCTCTGTGACTAGAAGAGATAATAACCATTTTTTGCCGATGACGTCCTTTCAGAGGTGTCTAGAAAATTGAATTTAGGTCATGATGTCACTGAAGAGGGACTTTCTACTGCCACTTAACCCGACAGCAGGAGCGGCAGAAAGACACACACACACACACACACACACACACACACAGAAACATGTTGCTTTTTTTGTAAATCACTAAATGTGTGAAACGCCGCCCGCCCGGAACACAGATGCATGATATATGAATAATGAAGGAGTGGTCTGACAGGGTGTCCATTTTTTTTTTGTGTGCACATTTAGGTTTATGTGTGTGTGTGTGTTTCTGCCTGCCCATCTGTGATAAGATCTGTCCCCAAACTTGCCTTCCTGCATGTGTGTGACCATTTTTTAACTTTATGAAACCCACTTATGAGTGTGTGAGAGTGTGTGAGGGGAGAAAGAAAAAGTGTGTACTTATGTGAGTGTGTTTCCATGTTCTTATCCTCTTAGCAGTTTGATTCCTCTATCCCGCAGTTCATATGCGCAGCAGTGAATTCATCTCTGCCTCGGCTGGACTATAATCACACTAGCTCTCTCTTTGCCCTTTTATCACACATATATTCTTTTTACTCTCGGCAGTGAAAGTTATGTCTGTTAAAGGGATGAGTCACTAATGCCCACACATACTTTGATACTGTTTATGTTCAGTAATAATCAGGCAAGTTTTTGACACACATCACACAACACAACAAAAAAGTTGCGTATTCTGAGAAGTTTGCTGTTTTGGGCGCTGGACACCACTGAGGCCTGTAGCATTATTATTAAGTTCCACTTAAGTTTTTATTTTCCTTTATTTTTTTATGTTTTTGATAGAGTTTGTAGCTCTGCTACATACAAACTACATACAATTGTCCTCCACTGTCCTGATTGGTGAGGCCTTAAGCTTTTTTACAGCCTGAGCTGTGGGTGTTCCAACATGTCAGTAATAATCATGATCTTCATATCATATCATATCATATCATATCATATCATATCATATCATATCATATCATATCATATCATATCATATCATATCATATCATATCATATCATATCATACCTCCATGGCCCACCCAGTAAGAGGGACCTGAGCCACCTTTTGTTTTTTTTTTGTTACACCTACAGTATATTAATGTCAGTGCCCCCACCATCAGATAGAACAGAAGAAAATCCTTGTAATATTGGTAATGTGATAAAAGTTTTTTTCTTAACAAATAGTTCTTCACAGGAAAATGTGAAGTTTTTGTTAGTTAAGGTTTTATCAAATCGGTATCTTTTACTTACCCTGCTTATAGTAAAGAGCAGGCCAGGCCTTCCAGAGCAGACGCCAGTGAAGCAGTACCTCAACCTCCAGTAGAAAAGGTGCTCAGAGATGAAAGTGAGAATAGAGAGTCCCATGGCTGTTGCTAGCATGTAGAAGACCCCTGCCATGTTGTCCACATCCAGCTGGCTTGACATCACCTCATTCTTTTCATTGTGGCAGATTCCAGTCAGCCACTGTGCCTCCAGCTCCTCCATCTCACCTTTTGGGAACATAAACAAATCGGCAACGTAAAAGTTTGAGACATCAGTGGAAAATGTAGAAAAAAAGAGATGTAAAGAGAGCTAAGGAGAGGTGTTGTTAAAAATGGGGATATCATTACGGAGAGAGACGGGAGTGGGGGAGAGAGGTGAAGTGGTAAATAGATTGTAATGGAAAGGAAACAGGCGATGGAGTGAAAACAGCGGCTGTGGGAGGAGGGCGAAGAATTGATAGTGATGGAGTGATAAGGAAAGATCGGAGAAAACATAATCAGTGTGTTTGGGCAGGACGGTGTTTGCCCTGAATAACAAGGCAGGGGAATGTAGCAAAAAAAAAAACTTTAGTGGTTTCAGCAGTTTGATTTCTGTCTGGCTCATTTTCTTTCTTCCATTGGCACAATCTCACAGCTTATTATTCAGAACAATCTGGAGGAGTAAACATACCAGGACATGGTGGGCGCACACACAGACACACACATGCACAAACCCACACAGAGTAATGATGATGAAATGGTGTGTTAAGACTAGCCCCTGATAGCTTTCTAACAGAGGGAGAGAATAAAATCGGGGAGTGTTGTGGGAGAGGGGCGAAAAGCAATGGCACAATTGTTCACTCTATGGGCCACAACAACTTAGAAACTTAAAATTTCAATGCTTTTTTTCAATGGAGACGATACAGTAAGTAGACGTGTGTAAATGCTTTACCATCTCCTATTATGCTCAGTATGGCCAGATCAACTAAGCGTTTCCAGTAGGATCCTTTCTGCAGGGCAATTCCATAACCAGTGGTGGCAAAGATATAGCCACTGCCGATGGTCACCAGTTTACAGCCATCGTCTCTGCCCGCCATGTAGTTCAAGACGGCAGCATCATAGATGAAGGCATCGAGCTTTCTGTAAGTAAACCATACAATGTTACGTTGTACAGAGGGGACATTATAAGCTTTTCTTTGAAGACATCTTTTTTAACTCACATATTCAAACGGTCATAAAAGTGGACACTGTTATGTGAATTTGGCTTTGCTTTGTGATGGACGGCAATTCCTTCCTCTGAACAATGAATCTATGGCATTGCCCACCTTGGTAATACTGTAGGTATTGTATTTTGGATTTTTCCGTTGTATGCAGATTACAAATGGATATAGCTTTTGCTATTTTATCAACTCATTTGAGCTGAGTCAGGCATAACAACATTACAACACCTCCACAGTGCAGGGAAGGAAGGAATGACTGTATTTAAATGCTGTTTAATAGGAGCAATTTCTAGAGAGACCTTTACACTATGTATTGAGAAAAGAATAATAATAAAAATAAAATTTAATGATTGTCTCATTGATTACATTTTAAAACTGAAATTACAATAATAACTTACAAAAGTAAATACACACATTTGTCATTCCAAGCATTTATATTGCCAAATGAAATTTTAAATAGTCCTCTGTAATATATACTAATTTCTTATGTACATAAAAAAACAACAAGTGAACGATGACTGTTTCTCAACAATTGGTAGCGAAACGAGAAACGGTACCCAAAGATTTAACTGACAAAAAAACAGCAGTAAAATTGTTACACAGCCCGACAGTTTGGATATTTCACATAGCACGTGTTCTGGGAACTGGTATTTTTCATGCAAAGCAGATTAACATTTTCTTCCAGCCTGTGTGCTCGTGCAGATAAAAGATAGAGCAGCACTCTTTTCATTGCAGGTTTTGTCACATTTCTGCCATGACAAGCTGTCATGACACAGGATTTCTGTAGGGGCCACGATTACTGAGTGACACAGAGGTAATGAGGGCCTGATATATTAAAAAATAAGACTTGTATGCAAAATGTAATATCTCACTATTTGTAGAGGAATCATTTTTTAAAACTTCATTATGGGAAAAAATGGGTTCATATAATTGAATTAATACACCCTGCAGCCCTCTAAGTTAGACGTGTATGAATGAATATAAAACACTTTAAATTCCACTGAACACCAATGGTATCATTTAAATGAATATGTGTTTTATCTTTTCAACAGTTTTTTTTTTTTACAATTGTATAATTTTATTTTCATTCATTTCATAATTCAAATGCTTTTTATGCACATAATTAGACAACAACATTTAAACTGATCTAAGTTCACAAAGTATAACAATTGCTTGTCTTTTCTAAAAACAATAAATATTGCTTATGAAGTTGGTGAAACATTGAAGATATGCACACAGCCATAATAACATTTTAATGTTGCATGCACAAAACCTAATATAAGAGAGTTTGGTGCAGCAAAACCATATCTGTTTAACATGTCGTATCAGTAAAGTGATTAATGCAGGGGCACAGAAGTAAAATAAGCTAAATAATGCTTGGATAAAACATCCTAAAGACAGAAACACACAAAACAGCTGAACAAATAAAAAGACTGCAGCCATCCTTCTATTAGTGTGCATTTAAAAAAAACTCCAGAGAAAATTACACACTCGCTGATTTGGCAGCTACCTCTTTCTAGCAGCAAAGACTATAATGAGTTTCTGCAAACAGTGTGTGCATTTTACTGTCATAGACAGAAATACTCTGCAGAATAACTGCAGCAGCATAGCAAAAGCAACGTTGGTTGGGCTTCAGTCTGATGCAATGGCTTATTTTGTTTATTTTGACGTGTTTTAAAGCATATGTGCTGTCTGCAAATGGAATTGCTCTGTCGAGTATAATAAATCTTCACTTGATATGACTTGGCTTGACACGTTGGCATTACCCTGTCTTGAGGCTGACCAGTGCGTCCTGGACACCAGTCTGGTGGTATTTAGTCATGTACTGATGCATATCTGGATAGTTCTTCCTGATGTTGCGCTCCGTGCTCCCGTTGGGAACGGTCCCAAAACGAAATGGAGGGGAATAGGAGTACGGGCTCTGGAACTGTGGGAAGAAAAACTAATTAATGCAAAAGAGATGCCAATTGTTTACGGCAAAAAATAACAACATGTGACAGGAACACACATAAAAGTCCCGGTGACAGAAAATCAGGAGTTTGAGGCAGCAGCAAGAGAAAAAAGAGGAGAGAACAAAAGAGCGAAGGAATGAGAGTCGAGTATGAGAGAATAGTGACATGAAGAGACAGAGGAGAGGGGAGGAAGGAGGGACAGTGGAGAGGATTCAACCGTCCTCATCATAGTGTGTTCAGTCTAGTGTAAGAGTGGCTGGGGTTCTGCTGACTACGCCAGGCTCGGCAAACTACACAACCACAGATATCCGAGCACGAGCACACACAGTCCTCTGATCTATCCAGTAAATGGATGTGTGTCTCTGGCGCTGTTACTGAGGTTGCACTCATGGCCAGTGGGCTTGGACTGTGAAGCCCAAAGGTGCTCCCCGGAGACTCTTGTCTGGCCGCAGGCCTGGCATCCATTACAATGGTAACCCAGAGAGTGAACGTGTTTATTTTTTTGTGTGTGTCAATGCGTGTCCATATACGTGTAATCCCACCTTCTTGTCAGACAGTCCAGTGACTTGGTCCACAAACTCTTCCTGGATCATGAAAGCAGCCAGATTGGCAGTGTACGAGGCCAGGAAGATCACAGCAAAGAAGGCCCACACAGACACGATGAATTTACTGGTGGTGCCTTTTGGGTTCTGGACAGGCACAGAGTTGTTGAACACCAGACCCCACAGCAGCCATATCGCCTTACCAATGGTAAATGATGGACCGTGAGGGTCTGAGTGAGTGGCATGGGAGGAATAAAAAAAGGGAAATTATTACACAATGAATAACTTTACAGGTAAAGAGGACTGCTCACATATTCATCACAGAATCTAGAAAACACTGTAAAGATTTTACATAAAAATGACAAAAATGTCCACCTATGGAGCTGTTATAAAGATAGATCTCCCACTTGAATCAGAAAAGCGAAGCCAAAGTGGAAGTGCTTCATACAATAATCTGTTTAAAGTTCAGAAGGACATGACTCATATATTCCTGATACTATTTCAACATGTATATGAGGTTGATTCGTCCAATTTTGAAAATAAGTTAACCACCTCAACAATAATGTTGCATTTCTGTATGCTGTGTAATTTCCTTTTTTTTTTTTTTTTGACATAATTTCCAACACAGCATGGTTGTTTAGTCTTTCAGACTGATTTATTTAATTGATACAACTAAATAATTGAAAATTCAGTAAATAACAACACAAACTGACAAACTTAAGATTCAAAGATGTTTCAAAATATTAAATGTCAGAGGCTGTATGTTTTGGCAAGTCTTCAAATGCACCTTTTTCGTCCTTTTTAACCACCCACAAAAAGCCTGTAAAATTAATAAATAAATCAATAAACTGAGAGTTTATGATACGGCCAGGGGGAGTCATGTTTTTTTTTTAATTTGAAGTATTTGTTAACGCAATTAGTATATAATGGGGACATAATGTGGAGGTGGAAAAGAGAGGCCATTTAATTTAATAGGGCCAGGGGGTTACATTGTAGAAAAAATGTGATAGTATTGTTGTCTTAAATTTGTATTCATGCCTATAGCCTACACACTTTGCTGCAATGGTTAGAAACAAGCAAGAAGGATGAAAATGGGAAAAACTGAATAAAAGCCAGTAACCTCAGCTAAAAAAAGGCAAAGGCAGAAATAAATCTAAATAATGTCCTTCAGACTTATAAATTAAACAGAAAAACAGAAAAGTTCTTTCTGAGATTTTGACTCAATATTGAAAAGGTCCCTAAATATATTTCTGCATGGCAGCCACATGACTAGTTGTACCCCCACCCACTGTCAGTTTTTAAACTTCACAAGCTCCAGGCTGTAGTTCTACACTCAAGATACAAACATTAGATAAGAATCAGTTATCTAATACTTAAAAAAAAAACACATGCAGCAAACACGTTTCATGTCCATCAAAATGCTGTTATGAATCTTGAGCGATAAAGGGATTAATGTTGAGTGAAAGGTTTATTACATAAAGTATCAAAGGCTCAAACTTTATGGAAGAACACTAATGTCAGTGGCATGCCCGTTGATTGAATCTTTAGATTTTGGCTCCTAAAATGTGCAGACGTTCACTTAATCAGAGGGCAATGGTAAAGAAAAGAAAATCTGAGAAAAAAATACAATCCACTTTCTCCTCATTGATTGGCTTTATTTTTTTATACAATAATAATCTGTAATCCACAGCTAATGGTTCAGTTTTCAATAATGTCTCACACAACAGATGTTGTGACCAGGACTGATAGAAACATGATAATTCATTCTAACCATGTCTGATCTATCTGGAGCCAGAGCAATAGTAGGTCACTTCTTTTGGCTTTGGGGGAAACTTGGATTTGTGCTTCCTGCAGCTGGGAGAAATGATTGGTGTGATTTTCTTGATTGTGTCTGTGTACCTTTGCCTTGAGCCAAGTTGCGGTTGAAGCCCAGTGGACTGATAAACTCAAAGAGAAAGACTGCGATGGCTGTGACAATGAGCAGCATCACGAACATCATCACCCAAACCGATGCACTGAAGGGCTCTGAGATGAGGGAAAGAAGAAGACAAAGTTTTAGTGAAATCGAGCACATGAGACATAGAGACACTGAGGAGTGGCATGAAATAAAGAAGGAGGAGAGAATTGATACAGGGCAGATAAGAGTGGGGCAAAGATGATCGAAAAGACACGGAGAGGGAAGGAAGATAAAGTGAGAATAGAGGGGAGGAAGGAGAGGGAGAGTTAGTCACAGAGAGTTTGACGGAGCACATTTCCATATTTCTCATTACTCCCCTGGATGAAAACTGAGAAAAGGGGTGGCTAGGGGGTAAAGGAGAGGGTGAAAGAAAGAGGGCGAGACAGCGGAGGGGTGGAAGAGATAAGAATCAAACTCCTGGTGATCTGATGTGCCCCGCTCGGGGCATGTGCATGTGATCTATTTGTGTGTGCGAGTGTCTGTGTTGGGCATGCAGCCGGGCAGGAGTTCAGAGAGTGCGATGAGCGTCAGATACGTTGATCCCCGACAAACTGTACGAGTGTGTGTGTCACTGTATGTGTAAGTATGTGACTGCCAGGGTTAGCCAACCCTGAGAGATTGTGCGCTGAGGTGCCTCTAATATGAGTGCAGGGGATACTGAACCGTCACTGATACCCTGGCCCGAGCTCAACACACACACACACACTTAGGCACACCCATAATGATAAGCTTTCACATAAGTACGCACACAAAGCATTCACCCCTTAACATAAACACGGCCATGGCACATTCATTCTCCACACGTCCTTGACTCAGAACACGTAGCAATATGTTAGCAGCATAACACAGTTTTTTTTTTAGTCCCTTACACACAGGCATACTGACACATGGCTTGATACACAGAGACCAACACATGCATGGTCCAATACACCCCCTCGCTCCCTGCCTCGCTCCAATGACAATACAAGACATTAGGCAAGCACAGAGGAGGGCCTTGTTTTCTAGTCATCTCAACAACTGGAGAAGAGGAGGAGGAAGAGGAGGAGAAGGAAGAGAAGAAAGGAATATCAAGAGTGTTTTGTCTGAGCTGACTTTTCAAAAAACAGCTGGCACGCTTCACATCCTCAGCTCTGGGGGAAATATTAATGTGCTCAGGGTGTTAAGGCCCAAATAAAGTCAAAGCACAAGTGGAATTTGGTCAGCGACTGTCTGGATAAAATATTCAACTTCATGTTCAGGATTTCAGTTAGTTCTGCGACTTGTCATTCTCATTGCAGATATGGAAAGATTGGAAAAAACAAAAAGAAAGACCGAGCATAGCATGAACACATTTATAATTTAAGAAGTCAAAACAATGGCAGACTTACCAAGGAAGGCGGAGGGAGAGACTGTTCCATTGCTACGTGACACCATGACACTTATACCGGTCTCCACAAAGGGCACGGAGAAGTCGATGACCTCTGACCTCTCTTCATTGATGGTCAGTGACCCGACGGCCATCACAGCTTTCTTATACACCACCTGACAGACAGACAGATAGACAGACAGAATGGTGGTTATTGTGGGCGCATTACTAACGGCCCACAAAGGTAGAAACAAGAATTGGGGGCTTGGTAAATATTTACACAACTTCACACATTTTGCTTTTGATGCATTCCTCATTTCACTGTGAAATGTCAAAGTGACTGAGGCTGTACCACATAATGCCAGCCAGAGCTGAAAAGCACTTGCAGCAAGATCGCATAAAAAGGCACGTCATTTTCATAGTCCATCATTTCTGGGTGGCTGAATGTTTTCTGACAGACAAATTCTGCTCATTAAGATGGATTAAAAAAAAAAAACGTGCATACACACAAGATTACCACAAAAAAAAATGTACGGATTGTATTGTCAGATTTTAATTAAAGATACTTATAGGCTGTATTGTGATAGGACTTCACTTTAATTCAATCTGTCAGAGAAAAGACCATTTCCAGAAAAAGATAAGCAATAATGACAAGGCAAGCTGAAGAAAGCCTGCCTCTTTTTTACCTGAACCTGTGATGGTACATTTGAAAAGCCATATGGTGATATTTATTCAATTAATATTTAATTAATATATATTTAAAAATTAAATCAATTTTAAATATTAATGTTAAAGGTAAAAAAATAGAAATATCAAGATGGAACGTGGATGGAGTGGGATGCAGATGTTGTGTAGTGCATTTTGTGATGTTTTACTGATGAAGCCAGCAGATTTATAAGCTTATTTAAAATCAACATAATTAAGATGCAAAACTAACAAGACATTTTCCAATTAACCCATTCTCCATCTGTGCTTTTTTCCCCCCTTCAAATTCAGGATTGTTGGAGGGCAGAAGCCTATTCCAGCTGTGATCTGGCGAGAGGCGGGGGACACCTTGGATGGGTTGCCATTCCATCACAGCACAACACTCTTCTGCTGTATTCATTATGCTAATGTATCGCATGAAACAACTCAAACCAAAAGTCAAGTAACCCAACTAACCCAAATGCACAGTTTTTGTAGCCAGCACCCGAACTAACTTCTTTGTCTGTTTCCTACAGCACAGTTATTGCATACAATCTGCTAAATATACATCAGTGTTTATTACAATAAACAGTTCATTACAGTTATAATTTGACTGACATTTTGTTGTTAGTTCATTTATAACTGTTCTGTTGCTCTAAATCTTCAGTTGTGTACCACATGTACAGTACATAATAAAAAGCGAAACAACAAAAACGAGCTTAACATAAAGAGTTAAATCTGGGAGCGACGTGGTGGTTCAGCTGGTGAAACCCCAACACCATGCATGAGACTCCCACTTTAACACACAGTGTGAGCTGCCCAGATTTCATATCGCATGCGGTCTTTGCTGCATGTCATTAGCTCTCTCTTCACACTTTCTTAATTCAAAATAATTAATGTCTTAAAAATGACAAACCTATTCCAGAAACAGACATATCAGAAATGCAGATAAAGACAACAATATGGGAAAGAGTAGCCCCATATGGTGTTAGGTCATTAGGTTTAATGACCTAACACAGTGGCTTGTAATGTGTAAAGCACCTATGAAACAGTGAGTAAAATCTAGAGGAAATAGTAAGCAAATGTCACTTTAAAAAAATTAGACACATGACTCAAACTTGGCCCTTCAGCTATGCAGTTGTGTATGTTGCACCATGAAATAAAAAATAATAATTTTGTTTCCTTCGGAATTTGAAGCAACAGTGAGTTTCAAACATCCAGTGGCTGGAAACAAACAAACAAACAAGAACAGCGAAAACAGTGTCTGTGGGCACAAATATAGATACATTTATTTTAGACTATTTCGCATTTTGCTGCGAGACTCTTCCTTTTCAAAGGAGTGCAAGTTTAAGTGCTAGCACAGAAAGCCAAACAGTGACACAATAATTAATCAACAGAGGAATGCGTAGTACCTCTCCAACCATGCCGTTCCAGACATTGTTGATCTTCTTGCCGTGTTTTCCGTTGGTGACCAGGTAGAGGTCATAGGTGAACTTGACGTTCCTGGCTATCTTCTTCAGAATGTCAATGCAGAAACCTTTGCAGCACTGCTTAATGTAGGCACCTCCCGCCGTGCTGTTGCTGCAACATTTGGCCACAAAGAAAAGCAAACGATTAGAACGGATTTTTCTTACATCGGGATGACATATAGGTATCGCTCAAGCGAACGTGTCAATAGTGATTTTATCTGTATGAGCTGCACGCTCACTTCACATCTGGTGGGTCAATCAAAGTCTAAAACTGGAGTTATGACTGTGCAGAGTGACCATAAATACTGCTGAAGGGCAATGAGTGCTAGTGCAGAGTGTGTGTGTGTGTGTGTGTTTGAGTGTGTGTGTTACCTCCCTTAGTGCCAGCTAACCAAACCAGATGAAAACACAGGGGTACTGAGCAGATGCTGCCAGGCTTTAAATATAGTTACAGAGCAACCAACCCACATGATTAAAATATCAGCTGTCCTTTCCTTGTCTCTCCTCTGCGTCTTTTTCTCCTCAGCACCTTTTTTTTTTCTGTTTTATCCTGCTGCGAGGATCTTCTTCTCCAAACCCATAAAACACCAACGCACAAGGCAGCCACAAATAAAGGATGTACGGAATGAGAACTGATGGTTAAGTTAACTTTCCTGACAGACACTCCGGAGAACATCAGAGCACTGACCTCCACTGAATTGTTGGATCAAATGATTCTCATAATCTATTAAATCCCACCAGCCCTTTCAAAAGCTTTTCCATGAAAACTTAATTCAATTCCAGTGTCAGCCATCTTTGATGTAGCCCATGTGGATTCCAACAGCAATTCTGTGACCTTTTCTCTTGCCATTTCAGCTGACTCCAATCCCAGAGAAAGTTCATGAGGAACTGAACGTTTCACACACAGGGAGCACAGAAACAACCAGGATAAGTGATGATTCAAAGGATTCAAATAATCTGCCAACAGAAGTGAGGTTTATGCGTGGAACAGTAAATATGTGTGAAAGAGAAAAGAAGATACTAGAATATATTAAGTGTTTGTATTTGTACAGTTTGTGCCTCAGGTGTTCAAATGCTCACATACTGTAGTTCTTCCCAGCTGAGCCCTTTCTGAGCCCTTATGTAGCTAAACACATGCATTTACACATAAATGAACATGGTGACAGCAGCACATTGAACAACAGACTGTAAGTATGTTTGTTTGGTTTAGGTAATTTAGAATAACAAAGCATCCAAATCCAACGGGGTTAGTAATTAAGAACATTTACTCAACAATGGATGGATGAGTCCACGTAACTTTGAAATTCCTCAATCTTATCGTTCGAATATAATCGACTACAAATAAACCTTTGATATAAAGATAATATAGATATAAGATTTCTCTGTGTCAAAACTAAACAATGTTGAGAATAGAAATCCATCCATCCATTTTCAATACGCACTTATTCCTATTCAGGGTCACAGGAGGGCTGGGGCCTATTCCAGCTGTCAATGGCCGGGAGGCAGGATACACCTTGAACACATACCAGTCCATCATAGGGCCACACAGAGACAAACAAGACAAAAAAAACACACACACTCACACTATGGGTCAATTAAGAATAACTTAATATCAAAAATATTTTTTGCTTTGGTTTTGTAGTAGAAAGCATACATTGGTAGCAAATGAAAACGACACACAGAAAGTCCTAGCTGGGAGCAGAACCAGGAACCCTCTTGATGTGAGCTGAATGTGAACCACAGTAACAGCGCGCAGCTCAAAAAATAAAGAATTGAGGAAAAAGAAAAAGCTACGACATGTGTTCCCGATTATGGTCACATAATCTGATCATAGAGAGGCAACACAGTCTGATCCAGTCCTGAGGAATGGCTTCACATTTCCAAACAGCTCAGTTTGGAGCTGGCTCTGTGTCTTCATAGCACTGTCGTACTTGCCTGACCAGCAAATTCCCGGAGATTTTCTGTGGGGATTAGACCTGGTCTTCTGGCTGGGGAATGAAGATGATCTATATTCTTTGTTCCAAGACTCCACGTGTGGCATTGTGCTGGAACTCTGCACGTTATCCGACAAGCTGGATGAGGGGTCAAACAGTTGGCTGCAGCACTGCTGCACAAATATCCTACAGGCCAAGATTTCCCTCAATAAACTGAGGTCAATGTGCAGATCAGCAGGAAAACCAGCAAATACCAAGATACTGGGGAATTTGCTGCATTTGTGAAGCATGGTTATCACACACTCGACGCTTGCGGGGGAATGATTCCAGTCATGTATAGAACGATTGACATTCTTTTGCCTGGTTATATATTTGTTCTTATATGTAGGGCAGCCTCAAGCAGATCCGATCAGTGTTGGCATCGCTTATACTTGTGAGAAAGATCTCATTTTACTGTCCCACAATATCCTCGAGCGCACAATTCAATTTTGGGGGACTGGTTTAAATTGGGGGGGTGGACTTTCTGCTAAAAGTCAGTGAACAAAACCAGAAAAAATACGTTGTCATTTATTAGATTTTTCTTTTGCTGAATGAGTAAAAGCGCTCCTTTTGAAAAAGTTAACAATTTCAAAGGCAAGAATGATGAGTAACAGAAAAAATGAATAAAGGCCTACAGTGTGCTGTAGGCCTTCTGGGTCTGTGAAAACTGACTTCCACTAAAATTGCTTCAGAGGAAAATCTGACCGTTCAGGTCACAAGTTAAAGTGTGGATGAGTGATGACTCAGCGGTCTAATTGTTTGTGCCTCTAAGATATTGTTATCATACATCTCTTTCTTACTGCATGTCCAGTGTTCACTTTATTCTTCTTGCTATTTTTATTGTCAAATAATAATAAATAATAACAACAACTTTTAGTAACCGGATTCCAGCAGTGATTGCAGAGGAATTTACTTGATTGTATTTCTATGGCAAATTCTTTTTAGAACAGGTGGATTTTTTGGTGTTTTGGTTGGAGCTACAAACCAGACTGACAGAAAAAAAGAACATAATGCCCAAATTGTTGGGATGTTGTGTAAAAAAAAAAACTCAAAAATGAATTTGATATAAGGAAAATCATATTCAACCGCCCTGTTTTTAGAGTTTCGTGTTTCATGATGCTTGAAATGTTACAAATGGATCTGGACTGTGGGCAGCTCGTTCCAAGATTCTCTTACAACACAGTCACTCTGTAGCAAAAGAAACAGCATGTAGTTTAGTATTGCCTTCGTGAAATATGCAAACTTTCCCTAAAGGAGACGTTGTCTGGTTGGCAGCATTTGTTGATAAAAACCTGTATGTACCTTTCAGCACTGATAGTACCTTCCCACTCGCAAGCACTAATGCACTACCATGTCATCAGAAATGGAAAATATAGCCTTCACTATTGATGACAAGCTCCAAATGGTGACTGGCTGTTCCCCTTTTAAGTCAGAAAGATGTAGAGTTAATTGTTTTATCAAAGATCTACAAAATCTGAATTATCTAACCAACATTAATCTAACAGCTTTTTCTACTTCCCTTCACTCTCTTTTAATGAGTTTCTGAATTCTGTTCAGATAAAGCTTCTCTTTTATGTGATCTTTAACTTGCATTTGTGGATGGCCCAAAAAAAATGTGTTCTGAGACAATCATTTCTCAAAGTGCTCCTGAGTGATTTCCATGATTGAATCATGTCTGTTTTTTAGAGTGCTGTGTGAGTATACCAAAATCATGGGAATATTTTATTTACTCCCACCTGAGTGGGAAGACATTTCACTATTGAGGAGCAGCAGAAAAAGGAGTCAAGGTCAGGTAAAATGATGACAACGGTGCTGCAGGGAGTGGAACGTTAAGTGACCGCTTGTAGCAGAGCTCAAGCCGGCTGTTGTGGATAGACCATAGTCCTGCAGACCCCGCACACGACTCCCAGAGGAGCTTTGAATGCCACAACTGTAATTTGGAATTTGATGTGAACAGCCACTGGCAGACAGTCGGGGTGATGAACATGGGGAGGCACAAAAAAAAAGACTTTGGAAGGTTGACGACAATAGCAGATGGAAAGAAACGGCACACAGTAGTTTCAGTATCTGGGTAAGAAATGCTGGGCAGCATCACATATTGATGGGTATTCTACATCCATGTCCAGCATAATTTTTAACCCCTTTTTTTAACAGGCCTGAAGAAGCCACTAAAAATGTCAAGAGACCATTCACTGCAATTTTATAGAACATAATGAAAAGAGCGCATTGTGATGAAGATGATGGTGATGTTCTTGACTTGATGTTCCTGATGTTCTTAAGCTTCTATAATAAATTAATCAAACAGTACCAAAGCCAATATACCTTAAAAATGTACCCTTTGGAAATTGTAGTTAAACCCAAAATAGAAACTGGTTGGTATTAGCAAAGTAACAGCAACAGAAAACTATGAATTATTAATGCTGAAAGAGCATCTTCTCCAAAAACTACAAGAGAACCACTCTGCCTTTAGATCTACACAACTGTAAGCATTTGCTTCAGTGTAAGCGGCATAAATTTGGATATCAGACTTGAGGACAAACCGATGGTGAGTCATTATTATATAAAGTGAAAATGAGTGGGCCCAGCACAGAAGAAACAGTGGAAGAGCAAAGAGCAGCTGACTGACAATTATGCTGTCAGTCAGACTGAGACCGGTAAGATTGATGTAGTCGTTTCAAGAATATTCAAAACAAATTGAAATGTTGTGCTTCTTATGGAGACAACACAGACTGTTAAAGTTTCCTGCGCACATTGAAACACCTCACCAGTTCACTTTCATCGAACCGAGCTTTCACCTATTTTGGGACCAAATCCGTCCCTGTCAACCCTCAGAAACATTCAAGTAAGAGTGAACTTGAAATGCCTCTTGGCTTCACATGAGTAGTGGATTTGCAGAAGATTGTTGTGATGTTTTTGTCTATCATGGCAATCTGCGTGGATACTTACAGTTTGACGTGTTTACGGCAGGGTACAGAGTTTCTCATGCAGGTGCCAGTGAGGATGTCCACGTTGTCAACGATAACAAAAGGTTTCTCCTCCAGAGTTACGATGGACAGGTGATTTTCATCAGCATCCTCATCCCCATAGGCGTTATACCTCGGCCACACTGGGAACATCAGTGACAATGTCCCATTCTCCCAACGGCCCATCTGTGTGTGCCCAAGCAGGCAATATCAGGGACAGGAAACATACTTAAGTGTTTTCATTTTTCCATTTCCTGGCTCCTTTAAGAAGAAAAAAATCTTACCTTCTCCCATTTCCTTTCACTGTTAAGAACAATGACAACCAATTTCGGGTTAGCCTGGTAGCCATCTGGGGTAAAGGATAGATCTCGCCCTTCATTCCACACATGCATCATGTGCCTGAAACCCATGGGAAAAGAGAGAGTGGTACACTATTGTTTTGAATCGGTCCAAATATCTATTCAAGACCATGAGAGCAAACACATTTGAAACAACATGTTAAGCACTCTGTAATCACTGGAATATTATCCTCTTTAAATTGATGCTGTCTTCACCCACTGCATGTGCAAGGATGTGCACGTCTATTTGTGAGTAGGAGGGGGAAGAGTCAGAGGGCACATATCTCTCCCATCAACATTCTGCATTGATTTCTTCACAGATACAAGCCTGAAAGACAGGTCACTGGTGCAGCGAGGCTGCCTTCACTCTCTTACTCACTACAGCTATCCTGCATATGTAAACAGATCTGTGGCTGAAACATTTACACACTCGCTAAAGTGAATCAGTAAAGTCAATTATAATCCTCACAGTTTGGTCTGTGGTTCATTTCAATACATAATCATTGAATTCCGTCTTTTTTCAAAAGGAAAACTTAAAAGGTGTTTGTGTTGTTATGTGAGTTTGTCAAATTTATTCATAAACTCAAATACTGTGACAGAAAGTCGAGAAGCATCAAGAGAATCGTCTGAGTGTTGCTCAGATACCCTGCAGGTAAATATGATGTCCGCAAACAGGTGGGATTTGACGTTGTCTCTTCTCCAGGAATGCTATTAGAGACGGCATACATAAAGACTGTTGTTGGACAGTGGATTATAGCACATTGCAGTAATCATCTGTTTTCATAATGACTTGGAAGTGGGCCTGCTTCTCTCCTTTCTCAAAGCAGGCTCCGTTTACTCAGTGGGAAAAAAAAGTCCCTGTCTCCTCAGTATGCCAAACAGCTCTGCTGTGGAACACCTTCTCTCTCAACCACAAAGCATTTAATATAAATCTACACAGTTACACAAAAGAGACGCTTTTGTGTTCAGTAGCTGTGGCTGACTTTATTATGTGTTACAATAACTTAATCTAATTATTTAATGTATTAGAATTGCGCATACATATATATATATGTACACATATATATGTATATGTATACATTTTTTCCAAATCCTCATGTTGCAGCAGGTGATGCCCTTGTCGCAGCAAATTGCCACAGTTGAATACATGTAGCGGAAACACTGTTGTAGTCTATTCTTGGAAGCTGCTGTCTCCTCCTATTTCAGCTTTGATACCATTTTTGGAAAAAGTTTTTGATCTGAACGGATGACGCTAGTGTATTTCTGAGGCATGCACTATAGGCAAATACTACTTTCTATATTCCAGTTCATCTGTATACGCACGCTTGTGTAAATACATGGTTTGTTGGAGTTTTTTTAAAGGAAAGAACACAGCTTCAGTATAATTGGTTTAATGGTTTCTTAATAACTACATGCAAGATTATTTGCATCAAGTAGATGTTCAGTGGAAGTTTAGGTGACAGCGCTAGTGAATAAAATGCTTGTAAAACTCCTGCTGCCAAACAGGAAACAAAGTTTTAGAAAGTATAAGATGAAATATTTTTGAGAAGCCACTGTGTATGCACTTTTCTGAAAGCATGAATAAAGAATAAAGAGTGGCTTTTCCCAAATTCTTTTAAAGCAGGCAGCATTTTTTCAGAATCAAGGGACACCTTAAGGGTCTGCATGGTACACTGGCTACATCAAAAAGAATAACCTTTTGAAACTTACAAAGGACAAACCTCAACAAAAACCTGCACCAATGTTGAGCCCAAATATGCCAAACAAGAGACTAATATATTCATTCCTGTCAAGCAAGAATGACAAAATTGCAAATATTGTCTTATAAATGCCAGATTATGTAGTTCTGTTCCTTCCTCTCCACGTCATGCTGTTTATATGCACACTGCGGCAAGATTGAATCTAGACTAATATATGCAGAATTGTGATCACAGCCGCACTACTTCTGCATCAGGGTAGGGAAATTCAACCTGTCAGTTCATAATCACAAAAACTGGCTGCAGTTGTTTTGACAAATATGCTAATTCTATCTAATAACTTTGATAGACAAATTAGGTAACCCTGACTGAATGAGGGTTTCTCAGAAAAATATTCAAGTTCCAACTGAGATCTGAGTTCCATTGGATCAACCTGTCAACAACTGCAGGATTGCTATATAACATTTGATATATACTATAACGGACAAACAAAAGAGAGAAATGGTATAATAAAGCCACAAGAGTGAAAATCACATTGTGGCTCATTCTAATGAGGCAACTCATAAGTCACTATGTATATGTGCAGAGCTAAGCAACATGACCTTTATGTTTTAGTTTGTTTGATAGAGACTTCTGAATTTGTAATCACATTTTAGCCACTGCATGTTTCATATTCATGATGCAGTCGCACTATCACAGCACAAAAACCTGACAGAGAGCATTATGACTAACAGTCCTGTGATAGTGCATTTACATTTGTGGGTATTCAGTGCATGTCTGTGTGTGCCCCTTTGTCTTCGCGCTCTGTTTGAAGAAACTGACTAAAGTGTCATCACAGAGTGGAGTACAAAGCCATGAATGCTTTCTGCAGATAAACACACACACAGACACACACACACACACGCACACAAACCTACACACAGACCAGCTAACATGTATATACCACCCACAAAGCCTTGTAACAAGAAAAAAGAGAAAGTGGGAACAAAGCTGGTAGAATCTGCTTTAATCCTGACTTAATGACAGTGAGTCCCGACATGATGTGAAGCAGGTGCACACGCAAAAGTACATGCACACCGGAGACTTTGCTGGTCCATGGTTAACACAGGCCACCAACAACACAGAGGTCTGCCTAAGGATCACTTCTTTGTCTCTCAGCTGAAGAGCTACAATTGGCTTATAAACTGAGCAGCCCTACGCTCAGCATCTGAATGTGTTAAATGTCATTAGAAATCACAGCGTTTAACACTTTCTCCACATTACCTCTATCATTAGAACATTAGAAAGAGTTATGCAAGACTACTGAACGCTCTGCTACAAAGACAAACTGAGTTATGCAAGTCCCCAGACCGTGATCTCCTCACACTCAATTCACACACACACAAACAAGCGCACGCACACACCTGCGCAGGGCACTAGGTGGGAGCTTCCCAGGGCTCCTATCTGATGGTGTGCTGTAGCAGCTGCTCTGGGCCTCTGGCAGCTCTCCCTTCTCCCGCAGCATGGAGGTGGCTCCAGAAGAAATTATGCCCACCCCGTCCTGCACGCGTGTCTCTAGCGGGTACTCCCAGTCATCAAAGGACACAGAGATCATACCCATGGGAAACACCTAAGAGGAGAAGAGATCTAAGAGGGAATATGTACTGTGTAGGACTTAGTTCTACTTTAAAATTTACCCCCAATTTTAAAGACAACTGTATTTCTCAGAGGTGTGAAGCGTATGAGTGTTTTAGTTCAAGGAGCCATCGTGGCATAATTCTTAGCTGCCTATTATGTAAATGTGAACAATTTTCTCATTGACTGAGAAGTTGATTTCCTTGTCACCTACAGTTTGCTGTGATCAATAAAAATAACCCTCACTTGAGAAATCCTTGATTCTGCCCTGCAATATTTTGTTTTACATTTAAATTCTGATCATGTAAGAGTCACATGTGGGTCAACGCAACAATGAATTTTAAGTGTAATGATGTATAGCCAAAGAAAATTCCATGAAAGTGAGGAACGTTAGTACGATATCACTAATATGTTAATTGATTCCAAATTCTGTTACTTTACTATTTGAATAACGGTGCATTCAAATTTTTGTTAAATTATTTCCCAGAAAATTTGGTTTAACAGTCAAACACCTTTCCCTAAAGTTCATATTATGCCAACAAAAAGTAGCTGTTTCCTTCATGAAATGTCAACATCATGTGCCCTTTATACTGCCTAAGTTTCCCCTAAACTAAATCAACCAAAAACTGGTAGACTTCCAAAGAACCTCAAAGTGAGTTGGTAGCACTTGTCTGCATAATCAACTCTGCATCTGAATTAGCTGTGTCACACTGTCTCTGATTTGGGCATTGTTCAGGTTCTCCTGATTGCTGCAGAAACTCAAATATCTTTTGTTGCTCAGTTTCCCAAATGCATTACCATTTGTGAGAAGTCTCACAATCAGACTTTCTTTACCTTACCTCATGGAGAACACAAGACACGCAGAGAGATAAGTTTATAAACTGTCAATTCATAATACTTGGGTACCACAAGTGTACTTTTTGCCATCAGTAATCACAATGATCACAACTGTAAGCTTCTTTCTATATTAAAGCTAGATCTTGAAGTCCGTTTAGAGTCAGTTTCCTCAATGGGGGGAAAATGTTGAGGTTACCAGCCAACAAATAATTAAGATTTGATTATTCAGGGATGATACAAGCCTGCATGAGGGCAGATATAATCATGAATCACTTGACATTTAAGTGATGTTGCACAGCGGTGTCATCCTTTTTATTGTGCACTAATCTTTAGATAATATGTGTATAAAATGCTATTAAACACCCTGTTTTTGTGCTGAGAAAATGCTTTAAGGGAAAAATATTACACTGCATAAACCGATGTGAGAAGTGACCACTGCTGTATTCACTTAACGAACAATATGGCATGACATAGCATGCCATGTTTCTTTATGTTATCACCTCTCTTTATCATCTCATTTTTCTAGGAAAAATAAACAGACACCAGGAGAACTACAGGACAGGTTGTAAATGATCTGCGATGGCTTCGAATCAGAAACATATCTTGTTTTGTCAAACAACTTAAACATGGCCACCTGTTACAACATCTGGGGCCTCACTACCTCAGGAGTAAAGTCTGGGTTTCCAGTGGTCAGACTGGACACGATCCAGATGTAGCCAGCTCCTATCAGACCCAAGGACCGAGCTTCATCCAGGATATACCTGTCAAATAGAAGAAACAGTTTTTCAGATCAAATCTGGCAGTACGTGAACAAAAAAAACCCACACAGGATGGGAAAATTAAAGGCAAACACTCACATAGCCTCATCCTTAGAGCAATACAGAAGGATAACAGGGCTCTGGATCCTTTTGAGGGCAATGTGGGATTTTGAGTTTGGGTCGCCATCTATAGCATCGAGTGTCACCACACTCTGCAGGTCCCAGCGCACAAAGCTGTAACAATACACCAATAAATAATACATGGCACTGAATCTTGTGAGCGGCTATGGATAAAAGATGAAAACAATGGAAATGTGTGTGTGTGTGTGTGTGTGTGTGTAAGAGTGTAGTTTTTTTACCTGTGGTCCACAGTTACCCTTAGCGTGCTGATAAATTGCTGATACCCTGGGAACTTAGAAGTAACGATGGAAAAAACATGCCAGTCATACTCCTCCATGATAGCAAGCATGAGCAGAGCCTCCTGCTGCAGGGCCGCACCGAACTGGAAGAAAGTGGACTTTTCATCCTGCAAAGACACACAACAGCAGACTGAAAAAGCAGACAAAATGAAGGGCACTGTGAGTTTGGCAATCACGCAGACAACAAGAGGATAGGAGATAAGAGAGAGAGAGTTTACGAGAAATGATGAGCGGAGAGGGGAAATAGACAGAGAGAATGGTATATAGAAAAAGCAAGAGATTCAGTCAACAAGTGGGACTACGCTGCCAGGGAGTGACTGCTGCTGGCATCCAGGGTGGCCTAATGGTCGGAGATAACTGCCTCATAACTCACAGGCTTGATTCACTTCAGCCCTCAGTAGCCAAGATAACAAACAGTCGCGCATTGTCTCGAAAGGCAATTGAGCCGAAGACCGATCCCATGCTTCGTGAAACATGTTGTATGGTGCGACGCTGGTTAACTGGCAAAAAGAAATAGATGAATGCCGAATACCACTTCGCAATACTTTACTCGCAGCAAAGAACACGAAGTCACTTTTTGAGCTGTCTCATTTTGAAATCACAGGGCATCCTCAGTAAAGCGTCACAGTTTTGCAGCATTAATTCACAATGCCATGCTCGGCTAAATGATTTAGTCACAGTGATGGAAGGAAAGTGAAGGGATGTGTAAGACGAAGAGGAAACAGCAAGCACTACCAAAACCAAAGCAGCTATTAAAATGAATGGAACCCAAAGTGAGTGTGAAATAAGTTGTTAATGATTGCAGAAAGTATGTTTGCGTAAAGAGTCATCTGAGCTCCCCCTTGGGACACAACAAATAGCAACAGAGCCCATCCACCAGACAGGAGGGAAGAGGGGGGGGGTAGACGGGGAGAAGAAAAGGCTGAAGGGTAAGATGAGAAAAATGAAAAATGTTCCAGTCTGAAAGTGAGATTGAGGTACTTGCTGCAGCTAGAAAAGGATAAAAAAGGGAAAAACCCCATCATCTAATCTTCTCACTTTGTCCCCTGCTCTCTCCTTCACATGTGGAGAGACCACATGCAAACATGTGTGCTCTAATACCCCTTTAACAGAGGCCAGAAATGTGACACATTAAACTTCAAAGTCCTTTTAAGCACACATGGAGAATCAGCTGTCAGCTTCTCTCCTCTCCTGTGTATGTGTGTAGGTTTTAAGCACATGTGTGTGTGTGTATGTTTATATACTCCTGTGAAACTTATACTGAGGCTCAAGTGGTGTCCTTTGGTTGAACAAAAATCCCTCAGTTCCGGGCATCACACACATAAGGAGGCACCTCAGAGATTTAACTCACTTCCCTTCACTTCAACAAAAAAGGGGAGGAAAATGGGAAGGGAAGAAGATGTTTTTCTTTTACCTCAAAAAGAACCATCTGTGTTTTCATCTCTATATGTGTGTGAATGTAGGTGCATGTGTGGCTTTATTTCTTTACTTCGGTTGTGGAACAGAGAAAAATAAGCCACTGTGCGTCAGCATGGGCAGTACTTAGATCTGATCAGACAACAGTAACATTTAACACTTGTTAAACTCTAAAGTAACATTGCACCCACAACTTTAGAGCCAAAACCTAACATTCAAACCAGTATTGATAGAATAATTGTAACAATTAAAAGCAGAATTTAAAATAGCAGTATTTCTAGTTCTGTCCATAGTTTGACCTACTAAATAACTGCTGAGATCTCAGTACAACTGGGGAATAATACATTATTGCAATTTCAGTTAGGTTATTTGAGAGTTTGGTCATTCGAGTAAAAGTCCACATGCTTACAGTTAGATTGTAAGTTTTTGAAAAAAGACAAATATAAAAAATAAAGGTGAATCAGACCGGTTATTGAACAAAATCTGTAATGTTAGAGGACTGTTAAGTCAAAGATTTTTCATAGATTGTTCTTTCGCTATGTCTCCATCAATTAAGCAGGAAAAAGACTGAATTTCAAATTCCAGTTTTGGAAGCTGTTTTTGTGAATCTGAAGCATGCAGCAAAAGTAACACATCATTGTGAAGCAAAAAGCCAGACAAACCATCAGAGTGGTCAGTCCTCTGCTCCATCCTGAGGAACAGCAGAACACAGAGGTGACATATAAATGGATGGACGGGGTCCGACAAGTCAGTCAAACCATTAATATTCCTCATCAAAAGAATAGATGCCTTGAAAAAATATCTTGAAAAAGCAGCAGTTTTGGCACAGAAGAAACTGCATCATCCTGTACATGAACGACAACAGGAAGAAGCTGTGGAGAGGACATAGGCTCATGATCCGAAAAAGCAAAACGTGTGATGACATGTGCGTAACTGACCTCATTCAGCCGAGGACAACAAATTTTCACTGATGATGTGACAGAATACAGAAGCAGCCAGATGAAGGATATCTGTCTGCTCAGCACAGCTTCACAGCACTGATGTGTGAAGACAAAATAGACAAACAAATACATATATATGAAAGCATTCTAGGCTTATCTGTAGGTTAAAAAGTTAAGTATTCTTCGCTTGTCACATCGGTCAGCTAACCTCTCTCTGACCCTGCTGAATTTAATTTACGTGATGAAATTTCAAAACAATAAATGAAGAATGGTGCAACAAAGCCCTGTCAGTCTTTAATGATGTTGATAAGCGTAAGAAATGCGGCCAGATGATTAAAAAAAAAAGTATCAAAATTTGCCATTCATGGTTGCTTTCATTTTTCAGTTTCTTTAAAACCCCCTGAAAGTCTCAGAGTGAAGAAAGTTCTTAAAACGATTTGCCTTGGAGCCCCCACTTGACCTGAATTTTGATTATTCAATTTCAAATTGATAATGTTATACATAGGCCAAAATAATGCTAAACAAACGTAACCACACATGTATTTTGCATGTTGAGGTTATTTTTTCAGAGGACATGTAACATGAAATGGATTCAGTTTTTCTTTAAAATGGCTCCTGCTTTGATATTTCTTTCAAATATCAACTTTGAGTCAGATTTATTACTTTGAAAAATAAACTTACATTTCAAATTGGAAAGAATGGCATTAGCAGCTATTGAAATCAGACTGAAATATTAAGAATATTTCTACCACTATAAGAAAATACGTGTTTACCACTGAGACTCTGACAAACTGAAGAGGCTGCTTGTCATGTCGGCAACATGCTTTTAACATGTTTAATATTTACACCCGTCACCAGGGCCTAACCCACAGACTTTATTTTAAATACCATCAAAATCCAAGGAGGGAAGGAGAGTGAAGGCTAGAGAGTTTATAATGAATGAGGTAAAAGTCTTTTCAGAAGACTGAGGGGTTAAAGGAGAAGATGATGCCGGTGCAGTTGCTGAATTATAAAGTATGAAAACAAGACGCTGACACAGACCAGCATCTCTTCAAATAACACCCGTCCACCAAGAAGCTCATATATGAGTAATGCACACACACCCCCTCCCCCCGCCCACACACATACACACACCATAAATGCATTTCTACATTATAACCCACATAGCTCGAGATTTACTGACTCCGTTCATTAATTATACAAAGACAGCAAACTTCATGTTCAGTTTCACATCCGTCAATGTGCATGAACAGCACATATACATGTGCTCATGTACACAGGCCCCTAAAATATAGCTTAACTCGTGAGCCAGTATACCAATAAATAATACAGTGGCTTAACCAAGACAGTACCTCACTTATTGTCATCTTCCCCTCAAAGCCACAGTATTTAATGTCAAAATCAATTCTTGTTTACAGAAATGAGATTCAATTAGAACATATGGTGGGAGTTGCTTCATTCAGGTTAGTGAACATTGTTAAAAGAAGAATCCATATGGACAAGTGGCAGAGAAGCTGAGTATATAATTAGAGATAGCAGAAGAAACAACATAAGTGCAAAGGAACAATATCTGTGATACCAGAAGAGCAGTATATGGCGCGATTTCTGATGAAACAAACAGGCAGGATGGATGTATGCATGCAAAACTATGAGAAATACAGGGGAGTGGAAGGAGGAGGGTGATGATGATGAGGCCAGCAATGTGCTTCATTAATACTTAATGCGGTCGGTCAGTTAGGATGAAGCAGCTACATTAAGTTGGCCTGACAAAGTATGGCCCCCAGATGCTGCTCTGCACCATCCCTCCTAAGCCTGCACAAAAGTGCAAACCGACTAGCATGGCAAATTCTGTGTCAACAAAGTGATGCTCACAGGAGCTTCCAGGGTCATATGCTGATGAGCGCAGCCAGAGTAGCAGCACTATAAAGGAGTTTAGTATTCAGAGTATTTGAATAATAATAAGATTTAAATATACCCTTCACTTTATTCTGGTGAACTAAAGATGTATTATCCACTTACGTCACAGTACAGAAAGAGTTTAACCTGAACTCTCAAAGGTTTGAGGAGTAGGAACAGTATCTGACAAATCGTTAAATAGTGATTTAGTACATTAATTGTATTAACAGGTATTTCTTATGGATGAGATGAGATCAGTAAGCACATTTGAGGAAAACACTTATATTTTTCTGCAGTTATGTCATATCCAAATGAAAGGGACGTGAGAGTGCTTCAACCGAGATAACCATAAATTAATAAAAATCCTTCTTGAACCCTCAGTCGTGGCTGTCTCATTCATCATGCAGGCACAAAGATTTTTAATATGACATTTGAGAGATGATGATTTGGATAGTCTTCTTTTCAATTAATTATTAAAAAAAACAGTTTTTAAGAAAGTTTACACTGTTCCATGATGGATATTTTTCATAATAATAATAATGATAATAATGAAAAATAAAAAAAGTCTGAAAAATGTATTACATATGTTGTTGCAATAGCCATCATTGTAAAGGTGACAGCTATATGGTATTTCACAAGGGTCCATAGGATCATAATTACAACAGTTTGAATTAAGTTAATATTTTTAGTTGTTATAGCTGCTTCTATGACATGGCTTGTCTTCACACAACAAAACAAAATCTAATATGTAATAACAGGATGTATGTTTTCTGCAAAGTTTGATTCCACACAGTGTTGAATAAAAGCAATAATAAAATCCAGGTAAAGGGAGCATGTCTCAGGTATTACTGTAAATTTGCTTAATGGGCTAACTGCTATGTCTAATCTCATTAATACAACTGGGCTTAATTTACCCCTCCCTCCCTATGTGTCCTTGATGTTGTGATTGACTGTATCTGTGCTTCAGTGTAAGAGGTGTTTTTTTAAATCACTGCTACGTCCCCTGTAGGGGGCGTGGCATTGGGCCTTTTTTTTTTCCTCCTCCCCCCGCAACTGCTTTCCCAACGTATTCTTTTTGGTTCTGAAGATGTCTTGGCGCCGAAAATGGCCGCCTCGGTGCTTTCACCAAAGCAAATTCCTTGTATGTGTAAACCTACTTGGCAATAAAACCCAATTCTGATTCTGATTCTGAATTCTGATTTAACACAGTCCTTTTACGTGTTGGAAGCATAAAATGAGAGCAGATTAAACAAGGTCTGTAACATATTCAAACTGTACTTTAACAGCTTCTGTTATACAAAATATCCTTTGTACTGAGAGCTAATGCTCTCTAAATGCTCAGCAGATGTTCTGCAAACGCAAGCACAAACAAATGCAGAAATCCATCCGCTAACAGAGAATTAACTCAGGAAATCCAATTACAAACGCCTAGAAGAGGAAGTTGTGTCTTGGCCATCGCAAGAAACACAATCAATATTTATCAATTCAAAGAAAGCAGATTATGTTAAAATAGCTCATAAGCTATGGAACATAACAGAGTACAAAATATGCTCCACACATTCACTCAAACGGTTTTATGAGCATGCCTAATAGACACACTTTGAACATCAAACATCTTCACTCATTGCACAAGTCTAGTCTATAGCAAAGAGTAACATAAAACATTTTCTTGTTACTAACCAAACGTAAAGGCAGGTCCCTCAAGAACTAACGAGGAGCAGCCTTTTAAGCACTGAAAGGTTCTTAGTTTTAAAACACAGAGACATGTCCCAAAGCACGCGCTGACTAACCGGACAAAAGCTCTTTACATTTCCTGGATTGACAAAGAACTACGGCATTTAGCTTGAGGGCTCCTAATTCAAAAAAAGACGACGGTAGTATTTAACGTGGGTTAAGTCCCAATGCTAAGTCTACTGTAGTATTTAACAGTCTCCCACTCCCAAGGCATACATAGAATAGCATTTAACGCACTGCATGGCATGGCCAGGCTCAGACAAGTGAGGAATTACGTCTCATCACTAACTCAGACAAGCATGTAATGGACAGCAGCAAAGCCTTGGACTGACAAACCTCGCAGCATTACGTTAAAACACAGAATATATAAGCATGGAGTCCAGATGTCCCCAGATGCTTGAAACACATTGTCTAACACTAACATAGCACTTACATGGAAAAATTCTAAACAATTTGATGCACACTGCCAGTCAAAAGTTTGGACAATTTTATTGTACATTCTGAATGAATGGATGCGTACGAATTTACGCTCCATGTTCCCAAATGCTCCCAGTTAAAGGCATATGGTGGTAAATCAGAGTTAGAATTTATTTGACTAATTATGGCAAATGAAGAGATTTGTGTATGGACCCAACGTTTTTCTTGCACATTCTTGCAAACAAGATACTATTTAGACTATCACAGTAACTAAAAGTTTATTTTGTATCATATCCTTTTCAGGTTTCTCAAATTGAATAATCTTCTGGAGAGAATGAAGATGTGAACTCAGATCATAGTTCTCATAAGAAAGCATCTTGCACCTCTCTCTTCATCTGTATTCTGAGATGTGCTGCCTTGATATTTTAAAAAAAGGTATTTTGGTGTAATTTGATCTCTTCGTTCCATGATTCACCATAAGAACAAATAACTCAGACTAATGTGCTCTGTTCTATGGCAGGATTACTTTAAAAAGTAAGATAAGTCATAAACTCACATTTGTTTTCAAAAAGTCCATTAAAAAGAGCTTGCGGATACATTGCTGCCTTGAACAAAATATCATCCATCACAGCTTTGAAATGTATTTTTTGCCTGACAACAGGTTTTGGCGAGATAAAAACAGAGCTACGCAATGAGATTATTAAAAAGACTGAATTAAAGACACAGTGAATGAACAAAGTAAGGCAACTCTACTATATACGACAATTAACATTAGATACATTTTGTTAAACTTGTATGTTTAATTCAGTTCAATTATATCTCTATAGCTTCAAATCACAACAAATGTCATCTAAAGGAACTTCAAAGATACAGTTAAATTCAAGGATATTATAATCTGATTAACTGTAATACATTTAAAATCAGTACTAGTTTATATAATACAAAATGTGAAGCTATTTGTTTAGTTGAACAATGCTGTGACTGTCAACTAAAATCTTAAATTAAGACAAGTAATTTAATTTGGGATTATTTATAATAATTCAAATTAAGACTTAATTAAATTTACATGTTATGGGTAAGTAACAACAAGGATCAAGTTTAAATCAACTCATTAAATTAAACGATCTGGAACCAAGAATACAATTACACATATTGTACACAAGATTTTTATTGTTTAAATTGTGTACAATATATACTTCAAAGGTAAAAAGAGAGGAACAAAAAAACACTGATGGAGACACAAACATCTGCGACTGAAAAAGTGGGCTAGGACTGGGAAAAATAACACACTCACCACATTTTGATCTAATTAACATAGCTTTTTCAGTGCGGATACTCAAAGGATGAATGTTACTTCTAAGTGTGCAAAACTGCAAAGCAGACAGAGATGTCGTTTCTTTTGTTTACTGCAGATTCTTTGAAAGGTAAGTCTTCTGGATGTTTAATGATGATCAGATAACTAACTGGGTTAAAACCCATCATAAATTGGTATGGTCATCCATTGACTGGTACTAAAGACACAGGAGGTCTTGGGTCTAAGTTTCCTTTAAAATATTCTGTTTAAACAGGAATAATCCATCAGCTGTCCTCCATAAATCAAGAACCACTCTGAAGTGCTGACTCTATCGCATATGTTGCTGCATCAGCATGCAAAGAGTCAACTTGAATATTGTAAAGAAATGACACGACTATTTGGTGGAGGAAGGGAAAATCAATTTCCTGCAGAACTTCAACAGAGCACAGTGTACAGGAGAGCTGAAGTGTGTTTGCCAAGTGCTGTCGCTTGAATCTGTCTCTGGTAGCCAATGGGTCTGTGCTGGTTTGTCCTGCTTATCCAAGTGTCAGAATGCTGCTCACGGCTGAGGCTAATCACAACACCTGTTATGGGGAGATTACAGCAGGATCCGCCAGTGTACTGAGAGGCCTCTGAGTTATTAAAACTGAAGTATCTGCCCGGGCCGTATATGTGAGGAAGAAAAAGAAAGAGCTGTGTGTCCCTATGTGACATGTTTCTGTGTGCTTCCAATGCCGCCCGAGTGATAATAACTCTTTGACTTATAGCACTTGAAAAAGGATGAGATTTTAATGTTATTTTCTCCCCCTACAAGGGAAATAAATGACAAAGCCAGCCGTATTCCTCCCTCAGTTTTTTTCTACCCACGTCTGTGAATGAATTTAAAAAGCTGAAGAACTGATCAAGACTCTGCATCCTGGCAGCCTTCATTGGCAAATCAAAGAATTGTCGGTTTGATATTTATAGCCGTAGTGCCTTTGGGTGTAAAAAAAAAAAAATCCTTGTCTCTCATTTTCTCTCCGAGCCCACTGATGGTGACTCTGTCGGACTTCAGACACCTTAGGCTCGATATAAAAATGGCAGTAAGCTGTGAGTCAGTTCATCCCGACTGACTACCTCAGCGTCCGCGCTGGACTGTGGTGAGCGGGCCAAGTGCCGCAGGTACAATATGACAACAAGATTGCATGTCAGGCTTGGGGTCAGAGCACTTGTGTTGTGTCACTGCAGTGGAAACTGATCTGGTTGGTGTAGGAACACCACAAGCCAGGCGATTAATAAGACATCTCACAGAGGGTTGATCTTTTTGCTGTTGGAGAAGAGCCGCTGGCCATGCTGAATAGTAAAACGTTAGTTTACCTTGTTTTTTGGTTCAACAGACACTGGCTCAAACTTTCATCTGATAGGTGAGGCAGTTTGGTAACTATAAACTGCAGCTGAAGTTTAAACGATGTCAACCAGAGGGCATGAGAACCAGTCATGGGGCAGTTTCTGGTGAAAAGTGAAAATGTTTTGCGGGATTCTTTTTTGCAGGGGAAGGAGGAGTTAACAAAAATCCTTAAATCTGCAGAGGAAAGAAAAACGGTAGCTAAAGGGGATTCATTCATTATATATAAGCCTTACTAAGGTCTGTGTAAGCCTTTTTGTTCCAAAAAAACCCCACTCTACACAACTCTACATGTGCTCAAGCACTCACTATTTGAAGAACAAACACAAAAAATTATGGCTGCTTTATTTTGTTAAATCAGCAACAGGCAAACACACGTTAGTCCTCCCTTGTCAAGCCAACTTGAGGTTTGTCTCCATGTCACTTCTTATAATGTCAAACTACTGGTCTCTTACTGAAGATAAAAGGTAAATGGAGTTGTACTTAAATAGCCATTTGCTCTAACTGTCAGGATGGGAAATCAATGCAAGTTGTTTTCCCTCACAGGCTCCTGGACATCAAATATATTTGCCTCCCACTTTGGTATTCCACAACACTGGAAAAGTGTGAGTAGGCCTATGTGTTTTTGTGTGGACACACATGGAGAAAATGTGCCAAAGATAAGAAAAGTAAATCTATTTCCTTTACTAATTAAAGACAGGCATAGCTCCCCGAGGAGAAGAGAGGGAACTGAATGCCGGGGCATCGAGTGTTAGATGTGGTACAAACTTCATGTGCACAAACAATACTTCCACATACACCCACACACATATACGTGCACAAATGACTTTTGGCAGTGTGTGCAGCATTTCTGCTGTGCATCTTTAGCTGTACATGTGTTAATGTCTGTGTGCTTATTAGTCTACTCGCAATGCTGTTCAGTGTTCATTGAAGGAGTTAGAGCAGCTACATGGCAGATGCTTAAAGCCAGTGGCTATTAGACAACAGAGCAGAGATAATAGGCTGTGGCTGCCATTACCTACTACGCCCTATTAGCCAGTACCTAACCTGGAGACAAACAGAAAGAAACACACGAAAAAATGCAAATCTGCATTCAGAAGTGTTTCTGTCTATGTCAGTATCTGAAGGTGTGAAAAGGTCCACTATGTTGGGCCAGCTCACGCCTGGACAGAGAGATTAGAGAAGAAGGGAGCAGACAGGAGCAATAGAAGGATGGAAGGGCTAATTTACCAGGGTTCCTATTAGTGAGAGACATCTTTTCCAGATGGGGAGGGGAACTGATGAGAGCCGCGGCAAGACGTGGAGAGTAGAGGGAAGTAGAGGAAGTGCTAACACCTTCAGAAAACAAAAGTGCATTACAGTCCGTGTAAGCAGGAAGATGAGCTGCGAGTTGACAGGGAATGCGGGAGGAAGGAAGGCGGCAGAGGAAGAGTGACAGATAGAATGAAGGAGGGAGAGAGATATGCTAGAAAGCCCCTCCATGTGACGCTCAATAAAAAGAAACAAGAGCAAGAATCCAGTTAGAATATCTTGACTGTCTGCAGCTGACGTTTCCTTAAGTGCATAACTGGAGTGCGAGTATGACATACATCACATGCCAGCTCTTTATATCCATCTGTCTATTCATCCTTCTCTCCTTCCATCCTTCTGTCACCAACCAGTTTGATGCTGCAGCTCTTGACGCAGACTTTGCAAACGCGGCTGCTCTTGTTTGAGTAAAGAACTAAGCACATCCCGAGGTGTATGGTACTAGAGACGAGCAGGGTTACTCCTAAATTGAGCGCGTATGGGAGGATTAGGGTTGACAGCTATGATGATTATGTCGATCGGGCAAGGTTCTCCTCTCCCCTCCATTCTCCAGTCCTCCACCATTTTCCTCCCTCTTTCCTTCTGCTCAACATACTTTACAGAAGTTTGAGCCACTGGGAGATCATTAGCACAGGATCAAACCCCAACACTCAGTGTCCATACACGCGCACACACACACACACACACACACACACACACACACACACACACAAAGTAACACACCAGCTCCTTCACTCCATATCACAGCTTAACAGCTGCAGTTCTTCTTTGTGTGGCCAATTCTTCCACGTTTTCAACGTGCACATGTGTGTCTTTTCTCTGATTTTGGCAGCACATACATGTGATATTTGTGCACGTGTGTGTTTTTTGGGGAGGAACACCGACACAGTCTTGTGCGACTCACATGTTAGAGGGAATCGACTGAACACTTTTTTTTTATTTTTGAAGGGTGTAACAAAGAATAGCTGAACACAGGAAAAGCATGTTTACTTCAACAGACTTCGCAGACGTGTGTGTGCACGTAAACTGAGCAGCCGCCCACACATCAAAAACCCATTCAGCGACTCCAAGCAGCCTTCCTCTCCTACACTCTCTCCAGCACCAAATAAAGAAAAGTTCAAGTCAGACACATCCACACACAACTTCTATTCTTCTTGCTCTCTAGGCAAACCCATGCACTTACGTCCATGCTTGCATGCAACGCTTCATGCAGACCTGCAGACACACACACACAGTCAAAGTCAGTCTCTCCATCAGGAGTGTGTTGAATAATTCAGTCTTGGGGAAGTACACAAGACTGTTAGAAGTGTATTCAGCGCTGGCCCGAGGGCTGGCCTCTGCTCTAAAAGCATGATGTCACTGCTAACGTTCCTCTTCTCATGTCCCTCCGCTTCTTCTTTTTATCTGTGTAACTTTTTCCTTTTCCATCACAGTTAAAAGCTCACTTTAATGGAACACTCGGGTCAAAAAATCCACGTGCGTAAACAAGGACATTTGGACAAAAATTGAAATGAAAGAGTAAAGGACAATATGAGCGGTTGTGACGCTTCAGAAAGTTAATTAAAACAATATGATCAGTCAGACTATCCCCGTCTCTCTCCCCCATTTGTTCCCTCTCGTCCTTTTTCTCCATCCTTCCTTCATCGCTTTCCTTCGGCAGGTTTGCCAGCTGTTCTGCTGATCCACCAAAGCCTCCCTCAGATGTAGGTCACTCTCTCAATTAATGAAATTAGCAGCAGCCGGGTGAGACTGGGACTGAGCCGCTCTCATTACAGCAACAGGAGCCATAGGCCCACATCTCATGGCTAGCACTTAACGCTCCATTTGGCACCTGCAATTTCCTTGCTCAGTGCCAGTCTTCCGGTATTTACTTCTACAAGAGCAGAATTGGCCTCCGCAGAAGAACCGAGCCGCGCTCTTCAAACTATAACACTATCCAAAGTGGATTAATGCTACTCTGTAGGTAATTTCACGGATAATTCAAACAGGATGAAGAATCTCTGCCCGTAGCCCTGACGGAAAATGCCCTGATCATTTCTGGTGTGCCCGGAAAAGATGGCACGACTTTAAAAAGAAAACTCACACTTGCTCAAACGCTAACAACTTCAAGAGTGGCGACAGCTTTTTGAGGCAAAAAAGAATCGTACCCTCCTCATTCATGTGGTGTGACAATCGGCTGGCTGATACACAGAAGAACCATTATTGAGATTATAGTGGTGTCTACTCAACTATTAAGGATATTTGACTTGATTATTCAACATTTCTTGACTAGGCAGGCAGAGACAGAATGAGACAAGCAACCAAAAGGCAAGTAAGTGCACTAGACTAATGAAATGTCAACAGTACTTAAAATAACCTTCATATAAATCCCTTTCAGACTATTGATGTAAGACTATACAGTGTGCTGATTTCTACTTGTAATCTTTAAGGATGTGTCAGGCTTGTAGCACCGCTGGCCATCATTAGCTGGCCTTCATGATGCAGGCCCTTCTCAGACTACTTTGAATCCAGCTTCGTTTCAATAACAGCTGATTAGTGCTGGTCTGGAGAGCAATGCCCTGGGCTGCCTAACTATCAGCGAGCATTGCAACACCTCTAGCCATCATTAAACTGCGGTGGTCCACTTTATTCCATATTGCTTATTTACTCGCACAAACTATCCAACACTGGTGGTAAAATTCCTAAAATATTTTACTTTTTTGTTTGGTTTAAAATGTTCCCATAGTTCTAATCTAAAATATGATTGCATAAAAATGTTATTTTCAAATTCAGTAATGGAATCTTAAGTGTAATTCCTTATTGATTGCCATTTACCGTGCAGGTTTGTGAGGCTATAGTACATGAAAGCTATTCAACCATTATTTCTGAGAAATGTCATCCAGATTTGTAATTTTGGTTCACACAGGCAACAGACCCGTGTGAGAACAGAAAGAAATTGAATGTTTTAAATTAGCATTTAGCCGACCCTGACAGTTCAAATAAAAAATATATTATTTATTTGTGTTGCTGAAGAACCCCTAAATGACAGCTTATCTCAGATCTGTCAGACTAAATTAAACAATGTCTGTGCTCTAGTTCCAGTGTCCATGGAAAATGTGATTTTAAAAACAGGGTTGCAGAATCTAAAAGTCGGAAATTACAGGGATAGATGGAAAATCCCCAACAATTCAACTTGAAAATGAATAATGAAAGATGGAATGCAATCAAATCTAGTTTAGTAGAAAATCCATCTGAAGTAAAGGAGTGTGTCAGATTTGCAATTATAATACAAACGCAAAATTTAAAAAAGGCATATAATTTAAACAGTATTAAATTGTTTCATATGGTTTGTTTTCTTTACCATCCCACAGGTCATAATGGTAATTGAAAACAAATCAGAATATGTGCACGCATATCCATATCACAAATACGATGCAACATAACTGAATCATTTGGAATTATTATATTATTTTATATCAATTAAAATATCTTGTTTGCTTTCGTCATCATATCTTGAGTATAAACCAAAGATTTATGTTTCTTCTAATGACTTGATTTGACAAAGCACATTAAAGACATAAAAACATTATGTTATCTAAAAGCTCTCCTGAAACTGCAGACACATATTTTGGGAGGAAGGTGAGTTTGATGGAATTAGCTGTTGTTGATGTGAGAGAAATATTCAGAGATCTGCTGTGTGGCACTGATGAGCTGCTGCAGCCTCTTTGCACCATTAATCATCTTTTCCGTGACTAACGGTGATGGTGTCATACAAGTGCTGCCTAAGACAGGTTGTCTCATTAGAACACACACAAACTCCATCTTTCTCTCTGAAGGGTTCATACTGTACATCGTCACATCCATTTCCCCCACACTTCTTACATTCTCATCCTCTCAAATTGCTTCATTCTCAACTGTTCCAATATTCCACAAGCCTCCTCAATCTCCTCTCTCCCTCCCTTTTCTCTCTTCACTCTCTCTTCTTCTCGAACATCTAATCTCACTCCGATCAACTGTGCTTCTCCATCCTTCCCTTTCTTTCACCATTTCGCTCTTGCCTCCCCAATGTATGCCCCCTCTCCTACCGGTTCTCCCTTTTTCCATCGCTTCCTCTGCTGTTATTGCCTCCCTCTCCCTCTCCCTCTCTCTTTCTCTCTGATCTTCTCTGAGAGGGTTATTTATACAGCAACAACCCACGCAGAGTGGAGCAGAGCAGAACAGAGCAGAGAAGGCAGTTTGACTTGCCAAAATGGGCATCACCTCAAAAATGCAACAAAACTCTTCTTCTCTCCTTCATTTCATCTGCCCAAACATCACTCTGTTACTGCCTCCTCTTCTCACCACAAGTTTGTTGTTTATGCTTTTTTTATTGAGGCTGCATGTGCACAAAATATTTAATAGTTCGAGAGCAGCCGCTCAAAGGGAGAGGGGAGCAACAGTGGCAAACAGGCAGCAGAAAGGGGATAGGAAGTAAAAACATGAAGGATACTGATTGAAGAAGAAGTGGAAAAGATTCGTTTTAACACACAATTCAGTAGGGAAGTGACATCTGTCAAGGCTTACAAATTATTGTGCGTCACTGGCAGCATAAAGGATTCATTTTAAGAGTGTGGTCAGTTAAATAAATTCATCCATCCTCATACATAATTCTCTGTAGCATATTGTCTTGATTTGGATATTGAAAAAGCATTTCCTGTGAAGTGAGTCACAGCTCTACATGGAGGTCAGATGGAAGAATATGACTCAAAGGTCACTAGTGTGAATTATTGACTTGGTGGATAAAAAATCAAATGAAAAATAACCTGTGTACCCTCTTGATAAAAGTAGAACAAGAAATCCCACAGCCTACTGTGACTAACATGCCTTTCTCTCTCCTAGACATTGATCTGAGGTCGTTTTGAGCTCTAAATGTTGTTTAAGTATGTGCTACAGACAGTTTAGTGAGCTCTTAAGTAAAATAATCAGGCATTTCATTTTACCTCAGGCAGAAACCGTTAACGTTTAAACAGATTTACAGGTAACTAGAGCAGGCAGTAAGACTTGGAAAAGCTATTTTTATTATTGATTAACATACTTGTGAGTTTTTTCTATCTTATCTATGAGGGGGGAAAAACATTTTCATGTCTTAAGTCATTTGGCCAACAGGACATGGGAATAAAAATGCAAAAAGAAAATTAAACTATGTACTGATGTTTTTGTCCCTATGATACATTTAGTTTGGTGTTATTTACTAAATCAGTCATTATAATTATGGTGGATTCTTGCTATCTTTTCTTTCTCTCCAGCTGCTCCTTCCTTTCATGGTTTTGGTTGAATTTGAGGAGTAAGACTTCACTTCCCCAGATAGTTCCCTACAAATGTTTTGGGAAATCAGATACAGTGCCCTGAAGAATATAATCTGCTCTGCTTTGTTTAATGTGGGGTCTCTTTCAAAGTGACACATCCTGTGGGAGGTACTGAAAACACATTTGGCCTGGTAGAGTTAACTAACAACTCTCATAACGGGAATGCAATCCAAACTGAAAAAGTGTTTGGACATCTTCATTATTTGGACACAACCTACAGCTGCTGAAAGCTGAGGTGTGTATGTTGACCAGCAAACCGAAACCATATCTTATGGATGATTTCCATCTTTATCGCCACGCTCACATCATAGAATAACCAGCACTTCTGTCAACCACCTGGTACCCCACACATCCATGCGTGGCAGCAGCCCATAGCTAATCCAGCTCATCCAGCTGACAAAGATGCTCCCCTCCATTGGGGAGAAATACAAGGTCTGATTATGAAGAGCTAACCTACCTTAAAGTTGATTTACACAGAGCAGTAAAAAGCACAACTGCACACAGGGGTGCAGAAGAGAAGAGATCTGCACCTCTGCAAATGCCCCTAATTATCAGTTGTCAGTGAAATATATCCCTAACATGTCGGGAAACATTTTAGGCACGATGGCAGTTATAAGAATAACTACATTTCTGCCTACAAAAGCATAAACGGCTTATTTAAAAGCCTGTGGTGTCTGTCCCTTTTACACTCCTGCTCAACATCTGTGTGTCGCCCCTTTAGCCCTTACGGTAACGCCTACAACCTGAAATCCCAAACATTACTGCAACAATGTGAGCATCTCTACACTTGCATAGCCACCATTATTGTGCACCAACTGTAAGAAGAAATTACAAGAAGTTTCAGCAACGACACAATGTCTCCGCCACACAAAAAACCTTTCTGAGAGTTTGTCAGAAGATTGTTGCGCAATCCTCTCTCATGTTCAATAATTTGCAATCACAATAAGATGAACTGATTGCAATGGATGTACTGATGGGAAAGAATCCGTATTGACTCTACAGGATAGAGGTTTTCTGGCCCCCAAATTAAAGCCCTACTTCAGATGATTTTAACTAATGTCTTCTCGCAGAATGTGGAAGTGGCTAATCATTTATATCAGTTGCTGCAGAGTGATTACAAATGGGTTAGAATTCTGGGATTTCACAAAGTATCCCAAAAAGACCCTCTCCTTTAAATAATGATACTTTTTTTCTGAGGCTGATTGTGGTTAAGATAATGTACATGATCAATGACTTGTCTCTTCCTGCAAAATAAGGTGAAGACTAAATCAAAACACAAACTAAATTTAGAGCAAGCCGTGTAGTTTGCTTGACAGAAAAAAACTGCACATCCAGCACTCTGCTCTCCAGGGCATTTCACTGGACATAAAAGCTGTTTGTTACATTTAGTTAACAAATCTACTGCTTTGCAATCTAATCTTGTGTTCGCTATTATTGCAGCCTTTTCCTTTTGCTCTGGTTCTCTTTGTGGCCGAAGCATTTGGTATGTTTTCCCTCTGAGGGAGAGAGGTACTTCTTAACATGGAGGAAGAGGAGTGGAACTGACACCAAACATGGTATGTCTCTGACACAAGCTTCACTCAAATCTCCTTTTTTCCCGACTTTTTTTTTTCTATTTCCCCCATGAACCGTCTTCTCTGTTCCTCCTTATGTCACTCTCCCAAAAGAACACATGAAGCACATGGATGGTGGATGCCTGGAGGCATGCACTGCGGTTCTTACGCCATATGGCTGCCTGTCTGTGCAGTAAATGTGGGTTAGAAGCACTACTATACCTATATACATCTTATAAGTCTAATAACTTTATCTGTTTATTATGTCACAAAGCAAAACAGCTTATGTGCAACCCCTTATGTCAACATTATCCACGTTTGTGTAACAGCAGGTTTTATTTTACTGACTGAGGAACAAATAAAAGATGATTGCATATCAACTATGACAGGAGCTTATCAGTTTTAATATGATGATCATATTATTTTCTTGCTAGTAATGTCTCGTCTTTGTTTATGTGTAACTTAAGTACAAACCACAGCGGAAGGTTTTATGTTATTTAAGTAATTTAACTTTTTTATTAGATATTAAGATGAAAAAGAGAAAAAGGGTAGTTTAAAGAACTGTGATGAAATATATGAAATATGGTGTTCCACTTGCATCTATGGTTTAATAACAAGGGTATATTTAAAAATCAATATTCTTCAGCATTTTGCAATTGTTTGAGCTGGAGACATGACTGATGGAGCGGTGTGGAGCCACGATTGCCACTGGTCCCACAAGCCCTGCAACTTTGTCAAACGGCATCCTAACTATGACTGATTGGATTTCATGCTAGTAGCAGTAATTGGCCACAACAGAAAAGTTACAACGTGTTGTACCTAGAGAAAGTATTTGCTCTGGAGAATGCATCCCTTTTGTTCACTTACCAGTGGGTGAGTGAATGAGTGCAGTAGAAATACTCTTAAACTTTGTTTTGATACAGTCAGTCCCTTGATTTTCCCTCTGAGATGTGTCTGATTAATTTCTGTTATGTAAATCATCATCATCATCATCATGTCTAAGAGAAAAGTTAAATTAGTCTTGACTATTGGAGTTTGCTGGGCTAATGTTAGATTATGACTTCAAACTGAGCTCTCATGAACTAAAGAAAATATTTCTTTGTGTAAACCTACATTTTCAACAGTGGCCTGACCTGGCATGCTTTCAAAAAAAGTCATTTTTCCATCAGAAATCCCTCATTGCTTGTCTTTTTGTTGAGATTGGTCCAACTTGGACCATAATGCACAACTCTCTAAAGATATAAGTTGCGATGTGCAACTATTGAAAGGAAAAGGAGAGCATATATAAATTTGAATTTAAATCAATTTGGTCGACAGAGTCTTAAATAAGTCAATTAATAAATTAGCTACCATGAAATGAGCTGTTTGAGGATGTTGAATCATTCTGCTTGTCCACCTCTAAACCACAGATACAGTGTATATTTGTGGTGATATCACTGTAATCCTGTGAGATCATTTTGTGATTTTCCTATGAAGCAGCAAGCAGAGCTCTAGATTTTGATTTTTCTGCTGACCTATACAGGTGTGTAAATCACTAATGCTTATATAACTAAAACAGGGTTGCTATGTCTCAATGGCAATCCAATTTTCCCCCAGTTAATAACACTCTTGTTGATTTTCGTATATATGAGTGCAAAGTCATGAGGTAAGCAAGTTAATGATTAAATCTTAAATCCAAAGGCATTGTACATTTTTGGTTAAGACAACGTTGTCAAAAATGTAACCTTTTTCAAATCCATATTTTCACTCTGCTGCAGAATACAGTCATTCATTTTATCAAAGCATAATTATAACAAAGTAGTTCAGAGAAGATCTTTCTTCTCCCTATTCATACGACGACTTTATTCCTTGATAAAAACCCAGCTTGTTTACAGCAGGATCTGATGCCTTTGAACAATATGCTTTCATGTCTGTTTCACTTTAGGATATTAAAAACCACAGAGAGCAAACGAGGGGGATCATTGGCACTTAAAATAATTTTAAAAAGAAGCAATATTGTAACTCTGCAACGATTTGAGTGCCATTATATATGATCAGACTTCACGTTTAAATCCAGATATCTTTGGCTGGGGCTAATTATAACACCTCAGTTGTTCATGCTGAGGACAACAAGTTGTGCATTGAAATCATATCAATAATTCCTACAACTACATTCTGTGGAAATGAATAGGTTTAAGTTCATCATTGCTTTGTTTCACTTTATGAACCTTAAAGTTTTACACTCTTGCGTGAAGGAGTACCGCAGGCTACCTTTCCTGTTTTGCTTGGATTTGACTGAAAAAAGATGTTATTTAATTCTTTTCAGAGTAGGCTGAGTATATTCTTGAGTTTACCAATAAAAAAGAAAGGAATGGGAACACATATCTTGAACCAGAATCCATAAGAAAACACGTTATGGTGTTTATAGTTGGAAGTTAGTAGAGTTGAAGCTGCACTGAAGTACATCTCTGGCTATTGAGAAAACAATCACAGCTAATGGCAACCCCACTCCCACTGGATAATTAATGTGCTAATAATAAGGATTTCACTATTGTGCCAGAAACATTGCCAACATAAAGAAATCCAATGGGCCATAAGTCCCTAAGATGCCACACAGACAGAATAAATATGTTTGCAAAGCTGAAGGGGGGACTTACTCATCTGGGATGTAAGAGGGCAGATCTGCTTAGCAGCTGGTGGGCTTATTCACATTTTTCTGTCATTAGGGGAAATACGTTTGCATAAAATCAAAATATTGCATGAAGGCAAGCTGAAGTCCAACATAATAAACTGCAATTTCATAAAATGAGCTCAGTGCTGCTGTGATGACTACCACGTCTTCTAAGGAAACGCACTATTCATCATCACATGCATCATGTCATTGTTACATTACCACTGTCATCATAGTTGCTGTCATTATTATCACAATTTATGATTGTTCTTGTGAAATAATAGTCCATATGTTACTTCCAAGATTAGAGAGTTAAGTGCTTACCTAATTCATGACCACATTTATTCATTTGTCTTCACGCTGAACACTGTCCACTACTAAATCACAGAAATAGGTTTTGAATCAACTCTAAGATGAACACTGGAGAAGTCTGTGCCAAATACTGTGTACAAGGTTTTTTTAATTGTCTACATAAAACAACCGTGTGGGCCGTGCATGTGGATGAATTCAATTCTACAAGTTACAAAAGCTGTTTGGAGGCTCTGCAAACATCAAATCTTTGCCTCACAAATGCAGAATTTACAAACCACCTTTGTGGCAGCATGGGGGAAAGATTAAGATGAGCCAACAGGGAAATGTCTTCAACCTTTCTGGAAGCATTTGTGAGACTGGCAGCAATGTGCCATTCTAGCATGTATGCAGAACATGAAAGAGGAACAATCCACATGTGCACAGAATTATAGTAAATCCAAGAGGGAAGAGATAAAAGACAATGGTTTCGAATACATGGAGGCTGGATAGCAGATACCCACTACACATAAAAGCTTTCAAGTCGGACCAGCGCGGAGCAACATTTTATTAAAGTGTAAGTCTGTTACAGTTTTCCATTTTTAATTCACAGCTCCATAGTGGCCATTTTAACATTCGCTCTGCAGAACAAAGAGTGAAATTCAACATAAAAGGTCCATATTAATCTCATCAAGGAAAAAGGTTAAACATAAGTACAAAATTTGGCTGCACAAACATCTAACACAGCTGGTTTTGTGGAAACTAAAAACATCAATATCCACTACTTTTCCTCTAATCTCATCACGACCAACAGGTGCAGATAAACCTTTCCAATTAAAATGAATTCATCCCTGCTGTTGCTTCAAGAAACCGACATTTTCTTTGACATTTTCTTTTTCATTGCTTTTATTTAAACTATTATTATGACAATTTCCTTATATGTCTTAATATGAATATAAACTACTGAACAGAGAGAGCCTTTGAGCAAAATATTTTAAATGTATGTATGTAAAAATATTCATAGATTTTACAATTCCAATTTCCAATTCTTGAAAATTATTTTCAAATGTTTTATTTAGATACAAGATTATGGGCCATATTGAAAAACTTGTCAAGTTGGTTTTTTGGACAGATTTTTTAAAAGCTGATTACATTGAACCAAGGTTGAAAGAGAAAGATGTCAGCCCTATATTAACATTGCCAGCCTTGATCGCTAACAATGAGGATTATTTTTTAATGATGGTAGATGCCATTTACTCAACTTAAAAACAGATTTTTTAAAGTGAAACCTCACCAAAAGCGCTTTTATTTGTGTAAAATAGAATATCCATTAAGCTTGTGTGCATAAGTAATTAGGAATAAACATCTGAGCACAAACAAAAAATGGTTTAAAGAAGATATTTCCCTGCAAATGTAACACACTATCATCTCACAGCACATTTACATGCATGATAGATTATAGATTATCATCAAATAAACAAAAGGATTCTGTGTGCATCTCTAAGACAAGTCAATTTGGAGCTATATTGTATCTTTTATAAGTTGGCTCTGACCCATGCTGTCAAAGTCAAGCTCGCAACTGTTAGACACGAAAGAAAAATGGAAATCTTAAGAATAAGTTTCAATGATGCGGCAAATAATGCAGAGGCAAAATATATTTTGAACTGAACCCTGGGGGCTTAATGAGAGTTAGTAGATAAGGCAGATTAAACAAAATGCCAAAATGGTTCTGTTGTACAGTCGTGACATCAGCTTAGACAGAACTGAGATGTGCTGTTTACACCAGCCCCATACTCACAGCAGTCATTTTCAGCAGCTTCTTTTACAGAAGTTAAAGCAGCATAAAGGTCTTGGAAGAAAAAAAACAAAACACAAGTTAAACCAACAGGCAGAAAAAAATTGGTTCCAAAGTAAGGGGATAGATTTCATAAAGTTCAAGATCAAAAACAGCAACATGGAAAAAGGAAAAAGCTTAAAAGTCTCTTTAGTTCATTTGATTCTTATTTTTGTTTAGAAACAGGGCTGACGCATGGATGAAACAGGATGCTAAAACCCCAGTGGCTAGAGTTATTCACAGCAGAGATGACACTTGGCCGCAAATATTAAGAAAACCCTGAAGAAAGCATGTGGGGATGATGACAAGAGGCAGGTTGTAGATTTCATGCTGGAGAAAGCCTGTTAAAAAGAAAAAGCTCAAAGCAGCTAAATACGGAAGAATTTTCTAGTTAAATTAAAGTGTTTGGGACAGTTGTAGGTCACTACTGGTGGAACACGTTTGCTAGTGTGGAACACGGCCCATGAGACTATCCAAGCCAGAAAAACTACAGTGCTGGTTCTTTGTTGAAATGTTTTAAAGCAATCACTGCTCTGTGTTAAGCAAAATAAGCTTTCCAGGCATTCTAATAATTTTTCAAAGAAAATTGCTGGACGTTCACTGCTTCTTCCACTTATTTTCAAGGCCGTCCATATATCTAAACATATTCCGAAAAATGTTTCTACGTTTGTAAAGCTGCTTAAAAGTGACACACAAATTATTTAAATGTAAAAAGGCAAACTTAAGGATTGAGCAGATGCTGAATCTACACATAAAAAACACATTACTTAGGATTTCTGCACTACTAGCATTTTGGGGAGATTCACAATTTGTGTCAATTTCAAAGAGCTTTTCATCAAAAACAGGGTGAACCTTGGCAGCAAACATCCCAACTACAACTTTAAAAAATGTCCTTTAAGCCTAGAGAGCAGTTACTCAGCACTACTTCACAGAACCATAAGAAAGCTTTTCCGGCAGGGTTCCAGTTGTCTGGAAGTTTAAAGGCTCTCATTCTAAAAACTCACTGTCAAGTTTGATAGTTCTAAATAATCAGACTGACTGCACTCGTTTTGACACAATAGTTGCACCTATTTAAACTGGTATCTTGACTGTTATGTACTGTTATAGAACACAAAATGCACAATGAATAATCAGCTGCAAGCACATTGTTAAGGGTGACATTGTATAGCGAAATAGTCACTGCATATAAGGTACTCTAACAATCCAGTTCTGTGATAAGGTCTCAGCTTTAAAAACTAAGCCTTTCTAAACACCGAATGCACACAGCTTGCCTTTGCAATCTGTGTCTTAAAATGAATTAACAGGAACCTTCATTAGTTTGTGATGCCACAGCTATACGGTCACCGCCCTCAGCCATGCCCCCAGCAGCAGCACATAAAGGAAGAACAGCAGCATACAAGGCTACAGATGCAAGGTGTTTGGATCAAGGCTGGAACAAGGATTCGAGGTAGAATGAACAACCTGTGCTGTATTTGAATAGAAACTGCAAATAAGTATTCAGGGTAAAATATTAGAATTCCACTTGCCTGTTAAAACGGTGTTAGAAAGGAGTCTTAAGTTATCTCCACTCCGATCAGCCGCGACAATTAAGTGCATCAATTAAGTGCATCTAGGATCAAGGTGCATCAAGGTGATGAGCGGTTTAATGCTTCACTGCACTGAAATAGGGAAGTTTTTAATAGAGGTCAGAAAACTATATTCCAGTCATAGCCGTGACTGTCTCCTGATGTTTTTCAGCAATATTACCCTTTTCACACCTTTTCCCCAAAGGAGTCCAGGTACAAGCCCAGAGCCAATCTCTCCATGCGTTATCTGAGTTTGAGAAGTGGAAACGGGCTCAGAACTTGTAGAACAAGAGGAGGCCGTGATCAGAGGGCACCACGTCTCTGAGCAGTAGGAGACGTATGGTGAAAGAACCGGGATCAAATAGATCAGGGCTGGAGACAATGCACAGCAGCAGCAATACTGATTACGCAGTACACTTTGAGCAAGATTAACTTCCAGGTTTATCGACTTCTCATTGTGTGTGTGTTGTGTGTTTTATTAAAATTACATCAGCTACAATTCTAAATATTCAATTTAACTTTTACTTTCAGGCTGCCACGGTTACACGACCCAGCAGACAGGCAAATGTGCAAATGGGAGCTTCTGTAAAATGAGTTCATCCATGTAAAAAGAAAAATCACAGAGTAGATTAAAATCATTCAAGTGAATTTAGAGAGTACTTTTGCATCCCAGCTTTTCAGGTCTAAATAGACTTTATATTCACATCCTTGTGAGTCTGCAAAGCTCTACTATCAAAACTTATAGCAGCTGAAAATTGTGTGATCAGTTGATATGACAGAAAAATAGAATCCTGCATGCAAAGGAAATTGAAATAATGAAACACTCAATCATTCATACCAAACATATATGCACTCAGTGCACAGTGCATGGACAAGCTCTCCCCTTGACACTTTCTTTGAATAGATTTATATAATCTTAAAATAGCAGTGTGGTCCATGAGCACAGGGATTTTAAAAAAAATAGAGCAAGCTACTGTAGAGCTTCTGTGGTGTGACATCACACAGACAAACACACCATGCCACAAGCCTGCCTCTGCAGTCACATTGTGCTCTCCAACTGGGGCGTAAGAGAAGGAGGAGAGCAGAAGTGATGGCAAAAGAAAAGAAAAGAGGATAAGGTCTGCAAGATGTGACGAGAAGAAAAGGGGCAGGAAAATTAAGAGGATGAGTGAAAGTAAGAGGTCAGGACGAAGTGATGTGAGGATAAGAGGAGGAAAAATATACCAATATGCTGAAGAAAGTGGATTTGAATGGGAGTACTCCTGCAGAGATGAATACTGACAGATTCGAGTGATTTGTCTGACGCACAGACATACACCTTTTAAACACACCAGCAAACAGGGATTTAAACAACAGGTTCAGCTAAAATAATTCCCTCACTGTATGTGAGAGTAAGGAACCTGTTGGATGAGAGGAGCATCCTGCTTTTAGATTACAGACACACAACAGGACACACCTACAGTGTATATGTTAAACAGCTGCAGCCCTTCTTTTCAGGAGAGACAAACTAGCAAGCAAACGACAACTGAAGGTCACTACAATATTGACAGATAAACAAGAGAAAGACACACAAACACAGAAAAGTTACAGAACAGTTAGACTGCCAACATTGATTTTTTTCAATGAGTGTGTCAACAAAAGAAAACTTGAAAAAGAAATTCAGTCATTATCTGTTTTTAAGAGTGAACTGAGTGAGGTTTAACTAAACAAATTAGTTTTGTACATCAAATTAAGAAAATTCACTTAATCTGGGCCACCTGCACAGAATCATGAACCCCCCCCCCCCCCCCCCTCCTAATACATTCTATTTATAAATTGATGCTTTTAAACACGGTGTGAATAACTGAAACCAATAATCCTCCAGCAGGTGACGTAACATTATCTTATTTTTAGTATGCTATGTTGAGCATGAGCAGGTTATTTGCAAGTTTTGGTGTACAACTTTATTACAAGTCATACTATAAGTAAAAGGGCGGAAAAGTCATTTCCTTGTTATCACTGGGACCAGATGGGAAGGAGAATTTTAAAGTAGTGGCATGCTCTGATTTGAAGTAATGGTAAAAAAAAAAATTATACTCCAAGTGGAAATTCTTTTGAGATAACATTCATTTTCTTCCCATCATTTCTGATGAGCTAAGGGCACTTGAGTTGACACAAGCATTTTATAAAGTCAAAATGACTTCCCAACACAGAAATATAGATGACACCCCGAATAATTTTTCCAATTGATCACAGATTTTTCAGGTTCATGGGAAGGAATAGCCTGGACTTTAATCCAGCTCAGCTCACCAAAGTCATGCCTGAAAAGTTTTGATTGCTAGTTGGAAAGGGTGTTTTGCACCCGAGAGGAAAAGAGGGGGAAACCATTTCCGTCCTTATGAAGACTGCTGGTTGTAAGCATCAGGGCTGACTTGTATGAGCCAGAGCCACCACCGTAGGGATAAAGCAGCTTAGACTGTTTTGGCTGGACGGCAGCACCACTGGCCAGGACTATGAAGTCCAGGCTGCAGGAAATCAGCTGAGACTGACAGCACTTTCTCTGCGACACAGTAGTTTTTTAGTCAATCCCAGGAGAATATTTTGCTCACATGTTTAAAATGAGCCTGTTTTTTTAAGACGATAAATGCCAGTGCAAAGAATAGTTTTACATTTTTCTTCTTTTGTTTTTGTGCATGCAGCGACTTGAATTAGGAAATATTATTACCAGCATCATGGCACAAGAAAATCAACCAGCATATTGTTATGAAATCTACTTTCTTTGTATCAAGTACTTTACTGTCATTTTGTTTTCAGGGACGTATTCTTTTTAAAAAACCTTCCCAACAGAGGTAACTGAATGTCTCAAATAGTCTATTGTTGGCAAACAATTCAACCTCTGTGCCGCAGTTTATACTATGACATAGGAGAGTAAATAATACAAAATGGTGCACAACTAATGAGATCCAAGGGCTTTCACCATGTTGAAACTGACTCAAATGAAATACTACTGAGACAGGGCTTTAGTGCAGATGATCACTCTGTGCTGTAATGCTGTGCATTGGCTGTGTTCCCTGCCAATGTTAAGTACTTGTTATTGTTAGAAAATAATAAACAGACAATGGGAATTTTGGGTCAAGTGACCTTTCCCCATTACAGACATGACAGCTATTGTATGGCTGCTGCAATGACTTGTAAGACTTGCATTAGTAATTGTATCAGTGAAGCAAAAACAAATGTGTTTCATAGGATAACAGGATTAGAAAACATTCATTCTCTAAATTGAGCTTGATCTTAATGTACATATTCTTTTAATCCTGATACATTTAGACACATAAAACCAGGCTCTTTGTGTAGCTAATCTGTGATTCCACCATAATGGACACAGGCTGTATTGCTCTTTTTAGACTTTACTAGATATCAATAACTTAAGGTAATTGTGTTTCAGGGTATGTGCAGAGTTGTTGCTGTCTTTGATTCAGGCAACTTTTCTTTAATGAGCAAATCACTGTTCAATCACCACTTATGTCAGTGATCAACTTCAACGGCAACACTAAAAAACCAATACAAAGGCTCCTTTGTATTCTGAATGTATCAACAAACTCTCACTATTGACATCAGCAGCTTGCCCAGAAAAATCTATTCTTTCCTTTGTTTTCAACTGCATTTCATTGCATGCTACATGGTCGAATAGCAACAGCCACATTAATGATCACAATAGAAACAACTGCAGAAAACCAAAAGAATTATAAGATAGGATACCACAACACCAACCATATTTTTCCTAATTTCGTCATTTTTGTGCAGTGCTGCTGTTGGCCTACAGTCTATTTTGCATTTATATGGAATCTTATTGCTCACAAAAGTTCTGATTATATGAGAGGAATCGATGGATCAAATCTAAACAATGATGATGGAGCCATTCAATCATAAAAATAACTATAACAAACACTTTGAGGGGTGACTGTGCTGCCCTCCCTATGGGTGGTGAAACGAACACAATCAATAGCCATGTTACAACCCAACGGCAGACTTTTCTGCTTCTCTTACAATATGCTGATGGATCGTCACTTTGTTAAAGCAGCATTAACTTGTTCATACATCAGTCACACACTCAATTCAGACATGCCTGTTTCAGTGACCGAAAGAACCCCCTGACACACACGACTGGTCAGTGGATGGAGTATGGCTTTACTTACCAAACAGCCTTTTTCAGATTACATCACCTTAACTACTCACAATATTGTGCCAAGCCCTCAGTGGTGGTGTAAAACATTGAAGCCACTGAAAGTAAATGTTAAATGGACTGTACTTGTATGATACTTTTCTTTTATAGTTGATCGCTTTTAGTTTTTAGATCGATTGGTCATCCAATCACACATGCATTCATGGAGCTTGTCTCGGTCCATAAGGCGTTACAGAAGAAACAAAGCTTTTTCTCTGTCACACACATTCAAACACCAATGCATACAGGCCAACGCCATCTTATACACAAACTCTTTTAAATTTAACAAAGGGAAGCTAGGAATCTAACTAATGATCCTCTGATTAGTGAGCACTGGATGAAGTTGAATTTATTGCAAAAAATCTGTGTTGTTGAGTTTATTTATACAACAATAATAGTGCAGAAAACTTTGCACATCTTCCTTGTTATTTACTGGACTAATGTTACAGAATAATAAGCAGAGAACAATGTTAAACAAAATGGCGGTGGACAAGAGCAGTTGGAGACATTGTTGGAGATACATAGGTCCAGCTACTGCTCAGAAATGTCTCCTGTTCAAATAGTAGATGAGAAAATTCTCAAAAAAAGTGAAAAATTTAAGAAGATCTGTCTCTTTTTTCAGTTGACTTTAATATATTGAACCATCAGATACATCTCAGCAGCAGATCACATCTCAAATGGACCGACAGCTACGAGCTGCCTCTGTAGCTGCTCTGATCTATGGTGTTCTAAAAGTGATAGTGTGTATGTCACCATGCATGACGTAGGCAGATTTCCTTAATACAATGTGACTGTGAAGCACCAGGGGGTTAAATCAGAGTGAAAGGGATTAAGGTATCTGTCTCTGTTTGAGAAATGTCACTAAATCATGCCACTAAACAGAGGCCAACATGACCAAGTTCATTCTTACTGATTAGACATACAAAAAAACGCGCACACACTGGAAGTGATATTTCAAAACTTGAGCCATATTTTTAAATATGTCAAATATTTACTGATGGATTCTACAGAACAGGAGTTTTTAGATGTTACAATCAGTAAAGTGCTACGTATTATTAAGCTGGCTGAGGATCATATTCATAATGTTTTTATAGTTTTTTAAAAGGGAAAAAGCATTTTATTACATAAATTTAGCTCTTTTAAATACAGTACCCGTTTTCTGAGAGCTCACTTGGCAGATGTTGCTCCCACAGCAGATGGAGATTTCTTTAAGATAGGGTTGCGATAAAGCCTTTTCTTCTAGCCTGTGTTGTATACATACTATATAGGCTATTTCAGGGCTTGAACCTGGGGAGGAGTTACACTCTTGACAGGCTTCCTGTCCATTACAAGGCTAACACTCTAACACAGAGACAATCACAACCTGCACACACAAATTACCCCACTATATTTTTAGAATTCAGGGAATTGTTATATTTTATTTATATTTTCATAACTGCTGTTATGTCGGTGAAGGGAAACATTTCCATGCCATATACAACTTAAAACCAAATAGACCCAAATTGATACAATTCTATTTGATTGACATTGCTAGATGAAGTTTGGCCACTAGACCATTGGGGCATACACAGCCAGAGAACCATGGCAGCCAGCAGATCAGAACTACATGGTTTAGTCACTATAGTAACCATATCAACCGAGCCACTTCCCCCCTCCCATTGTCTTATTTTTTATTTCTTTCACACACAAACACAAAACCCCATCATCCAATCATGCTTCACTGGACTTCAAGGCTTCCGAGACTTCTTAAAGCCTCCAATGTGGCTGACTGTTTCTGTCACATCCCAAGCTACCAGAGAATAACAACCATGGATGCACGAATGGAGAAATGCCAGGAGACAGAAATGGGAAAACTGAGGAGAAGAATGGGGTGACTGGGAAAATGAAGATAAGGGGAGAGGGAGACTAGACAGAGACAAATGGGTAGGAAAGAAAATAAGACAGAAATAAAGAGTTATAGGTGAAAGTGTAAAAGGACTTAGTGAGTGGATGACAGACAGCAGTGTGTCTTTTGCAAGTGACAGCAGGTGATGGGGAGCAGGTGTAAAATATTAAAGCAGGCCAACAGAGAACCTAGGCAAATGGCCCCTATCAAAATGGGACATCCTGGGCTAGGACACCAGCGCAAACCCACACATGCAAATAGACACAAAAAGAGGCATCCCACCACAGTGTCAAGTCAAAGCAGAAAGAACAAGCATGTTTAATTCAAAACCCTCCATTTCAGCATGTTCACGTTCTTATGCTACACACTATAACCCCCAACCCCCATCATCTTCCCCCTTTCCTTCCAGCCCCACAAACCAAGAACTAGGAAGTCAAAGGAACAGAAAAACATGATGTGGCAGAGAATAATTGAGCACGTATGGGGATGAGGTAAAGCCAACGCCATTCCTATTTTCCCAAAGTGGTCTATATCTAACAGAAGTACAGCATTCCAAACATAATTCATTCCCCTCCTGGGTTAACACATGCCTTTCCCCGTCTTACTATTCCTTGTTCATGCCCTAAACATGTCTTTGAATTCCTCATTTGTTATTCAGTGACATGCATTAATCTGGATGGGTTGGAGAGAAAGAGAGAAAAACAAAAACAGGAGTAAGACAGATGAGTTGCGCTTTTATCTATTGTTCTCTCTTTAAGTTAAAATAAGTTCAAGTTCAAATTATGCAATTGAATAGGTCTGAAGGATGTAAACAGATGAGGTTTTTACAGGAAGAGTGAGCCAGTGAGAAGTAAGCAAATGAAAAATTATCCCAAGGTATAAAGCTTATTTTATAAGGACCACAGTACATTTATCACAAAGGTCTCTTTTACATATTTACTCAGTGCTTACAGTGTAAGCAGAGTTTGCACCTTACATTATTACAGAGGAGCTCACAAAGACTTCAAGATTTCCTCTTTCTTAACCATACCACAATTTTACACACATACAGTAATTAAGACCTCATTGTGATTTACAGTTGTTTAAATGAAAATAAAGGTAATGACAAAAAGACCTGGAAACAATAGAAAGTAGGAAGAACTGTAAGTAGGTTGTACATACAGTAAAATAAAAATAAAAACAGCTCAGGGATTGTTTTGACTTGTGAAGTCCATTTCAGGCAAGAAGAGCTATTAAAAATAATTTGGTGTCTAATCTAATTGCCAAGTTACCAGGAAATGGAAAAAACAGTTTAACTTACCATTTCAACCTGGCAAAGAGCCATGATTTTATGTTTTTGTTTCCAAAACAGATACATTGTGGGTCTACAGTTCCCAAGACAAAAAAACCAAACAACAGAGGATTTTGGTTGAGAAATGGCAGTTTTAAAGAAGAAGCTAAACAAAAATTCAATCAAAAAAGCCAGGATGGATTTAAAAATCCAAAACATTTAATTACAAAAAGCCCTTTTTTTAAAAAAAATGGTCACATTCATGCCCAACGGAGTGCTAAGTTAACATATTCAAATCCTCAATCTCTAAGACTGCAATCCCACTGTGTGCAAACCCAACGTGAAATCTAAAACATGAAAAGTGTCTGTTTTTAAAGATTTCAAAAGGAGTTTCTGCAGCGGTTTTCTGGGCTCCACTGTCAGTGCAGTTTATCAGTTTCCAACAGCGGCTGTTTCCGTTCATGTGATACACAGCGATGGCTAAGAGTTCCACTGGATAGCTGATTAAAAAAAAGACAACTGCATAAAGCAGTAAAAATATGACATAATCATGACAGTTGAATTAGCATTTTGGCAGCTTAACACCACTTTAACACCAAGTATTTAACACTTTTGCTGCCCACCTTCATGTATGTCCATTATTTTAGAGCAGAGCCTGCTTTAATCATCTTTTTTCATTTTCTTGGCATTGCCTTTTTCCTTCTGTTGTCTCACTCTACAGAACAAATCCTGTCTGGAAAATTACTCAGCCAAGCTAAAATACCCAAGGTACAAAGTAATAAAGAGCTTCTTCCACTCCTCAAGAAATGGAGTGAAATTCTGGAAACTGACTATCTTTCCATTTGTGAATATGCAGAATGATGAACTCCAAATTGTTTGAGAATTACAGTGTACTCTCTGAGTCTATACAAAGATACCAGTACACTACCGTGCAGTAAGATAGCTAGCAACTAACAGTATTTTCTGAAATTAGTCTCTCCCTCCAAAATGATCTAAGAACGAGGTTTAATTTTTTTTTTGTTTTCCCTCAAACCACTGTGAGGTTGTATTTCATTTCTTCGATTCTAAGTGGGGTTGGAAGCAAAAAACTATTACTAACTAATATATATATATATATATATATCCCAATGAGCTTCAGCACCTTCCTGATAGTTTGTTGTTTTGGTAAGAAACTACGAGCGATCTCACCTGAAGCTGCCAAAATGACCGTACGCTTGGATGTTTGGCCACCAAATCGTTCAATTAGAGCAGTTGGGGGCTAAGTACCAGGTTTAATGGTGCATAAACAGCAGCAATTTAATGCAAGAATAGCATGCTTTATTTATTTTTCCCATCATTATATACTCAGTGGGGGTGTTTAAGTCACTGACCTTCAAAAGCTCTCCCCCAACCTTTCAAGCCAAGTCTCAAGTCTCCCTCACCTCTTCCCCCCTCTGTCTATTTTCTTATCTTTTTTCACAAATACACACTAGCTGTATCACCCGTCAACTTGTACTTCAAAGGCTGCTGTATTGCAGCAGTTATTGGTTCCTGTGTTTAGCCGCTGCGCCCTGTGAGATTTAAAAGCTAAAGAGCCAGCTGAATTTTATCAAAGCTTCTTCAGTCGGTCTGTCAGTCAGCAAGGTCCACAGTCATTACTAAAGAGAGAACTCAGATAGGAAAGAGGTGTTGATCTCTAACTTTGTGCTGGGCGTCACACAAGAATGAAAAAAAAAAATCTTTTAATCGCTGTCCTCTCTTTTCTTTCTCAAAACGAGGGATAGAATTTTTCTGGCATCTTGCTGAGATGTGGAGATCAGACAGATACTGCTGGGTTTCTTTTCTGTTCTCTTTTGGCTTTGAATATTCCAGTTTTAAACCAAGCATCAGATGATACCTTTATTACATTTTCAAACAATGCTTCACCGAGCAATAAAACAAAAATAATGTTACTACAGACTGCTGTTCAATAAAAAGGTGATTGGAAAGTCAATTTATAAAATAGGTAACATCACAACACATCCATTAGGCAACCAGCAAAATTTGTATGTTATTTATGGAAAATATAACACTTATCAAAAGCAATATTTTCACTTTTTTTCCCCTCCCAATACGTACAAAATAAAGACATAAAACGCATATTGAAAGAGAGAAAAATGTTATGCACTTAATTGCTAGTTTAATTTGTTATGCTGTAACATGGTGGATAAGGGTGAATCATTAGTTTCATTTAAGGTGAGGCAGGTTTCTAAATGCCACATCTATCAGGGAAATAAGTGTCTGACTGAAACGCAAACATCTAATCTGCAAAACCTGCAGGATGAAAAGCATTAACCTTCAACAGCTGGAGCATGCACAGAGGAGCAATTACTACCCTCTGCTCTTTCTTTCAAACACCATACACTTTTTACATAAATAGGTGGGACTTGTTTTACAGTTCACTGTGTGAACTGGTCAGTGTGTGTGTAATGTCACTCACCTTGTCAGCCATAATCATTGAGGAGCCTCCGTGAACTCCCAGGACTGGAAGGTGGGTCTGAACAGACAAGAAGTCAAGTATCTGTGCTATGGCCTCCTGATCCGTGCCATCAGCAAACACAATGCCATGGAGACGAGTGCGAGACAGAAGCTCACACACCTGAGGACACATTGAACAAAACGCATCATAAACAGAGGTTTTTCTAAACGCAACAGACATTACGTGTATAGTGCAGAATACATCCGGCGGTTCTCACCTGCGTAATCACAGACTTGGGGTCTGTCTGGTTGATCCTCAGTGTGACCACAGACACATCGAGGGGATCGTCAGGGCTCCGGGGTGGCCGAACGTCCTGGTCAGAAATGTGGCGTGTCTGGCCCATGATGACCCCAATACTGAGTCCAGGGGGCTTTTGGGATGCCACAGGCACTATGACTGAGGGGAGTATGAGCAACATCCAGGTCACCACACCCATCATACCCTGTAAAATGCAGAACACAAGAGTCAAAAAGTGAATTGAAATACCTGTCTCATAAATCAATAATACTAGCACATACTAATGGAACGAGAGCCTCTAATAAGACACAGCTTGGTATTTGCATATTAACATGTTCTTGTTTGATCATCATGTAAGCAAGGTGGGCTGTGCCACTGTTTTCACAATGGTCAACATAGCTGGGAAACTTTGGGTCGCAGAGTGCTCCTCTTGCCTTATGTTTATAAGATATGCATTCATCAAGCGTTTTGACCAGAGTCTAAGTCCAACGCACAGGAAAACAACAGGCCGGGTCACCTGTGGCTCTCTTTTGATGAATCCTGTTCTCTCGTCTGCTCTCTTTGTCACAGTCTCAGCGTTTGCCGCGATCACAAAGCACCTCCACACATGCAGGCAGAGATAGTGAACCTGGTAACAGTGAAGGTAGCGTTTTACTCAAGGCTAATAGATGCTTTCAAAGTCGAGCCCTGCAGCTTGTGAGTGGGAATAGCTTGGGTTTATACTAATTTTAGGAGTAGAGCCAATTAATGGTAACAAAAGAATCTATTTACCTGATTTAAGTGCATCAGACAAATTTTTGTTTTCGTTGTTTTACAGTCAATAAGTAGCACAATCTCATCTGTACTGACACAAACGTATGGGAATATTGTATTAAAATGGATATCATGAAACTTGAAAGCATTAGATAGTAATATACTTCTTACATTTCTTGTTTGTTTTCATGAATAAAAAATGGTGTGCTCTTTTTATCCCAGTGTTGCCAATAATCAAGCTCATTGTCATACTTTATTGTTCAAATAAGGCTAAAAAAACATTTTTCAAAGTACTTAAAAGGTCCTGCATTGTACAGTTGACAGAATGAATTTCAATCCAAAAGCATATGAGTTTTTTATGGAAACTGAACAGGCCTCAACATACCCCTAGGGTTTCTTAAAGATTTGTATACGTAAAGTCTTGCAATCATCCCAAACAAATGGTGACTAAGATATGTATTTTGCATTTAATTATAAGAGCAAACTACAAGAACAAAAAAAAAGATGATATGATTAGTATGAGCTGGTTCTAAGAGTATACATGTCAAAGTAAGTAACCATTAGACGACCAGGGTTAAACCCATTTCTGCTTAACATCCTATGGGGCATGATGAGATGCCCCAAATCTTTCTTCCAGTATTTGTCTTTATTTACCATAATCTGTTCCTTTAGGCAATTTAAATTTCAATAAAGTGGTAGTATGTAATGGATAGAATAACCCTAAAAAAAGTAATCTGATTTTATTTAGTTATCAGAGGACAAAGGGAGATTTTCCAAGTAGCTACAGGCACAGTGTCGGCATGAATCAAAAACATTTACTGAAAACGAGGGAATAACTAATCTCTTCAATGCATATTTTAAACCGAGTACCAGTTTAACACAGAGGTCTCTGAGCTCCTGTTTTCAGTTTCAGCATATTCTGTTACCTTTTCCTGTAATGTGAGCAGATCTAAAAGAAGCAGATGAGAAGAAGAAATGCAGTGTGAAATGCCTTGGGCTAAATGAGAGCTAATGAAACCATGATGTGAACGCTACATTGCATCTCAACCAATTTCTTACACCACCACAGTCCAGTAGAGCAGAAAAAAACCCAAAGAGGAAACATCACATCTCCAAAATTAAACTACTCCCAAAATTGTCTTAATGCCTCCATTCCTTGTTTCCTGACTGTGAAACTGTACCTGCTAATGATGTTTATCAGTGCTCTTCCTCTTAAACTTTTCTGTCTCTCTTTAATTGTTCTAAACTGGCTCGGTTAGCGCCCATATGATCCGTGTCATCTCACACCCGGTCTAATCATGACAGTTAGTCAAGTCACTACTTTCTCAGCTTGCTGTCTCTGCCCCGATGCCCACAGACTAGCCTCCAGCAACAGCAGCACTTAACATACGCCACTAAATCACACACCGCTACACTCCTGTCCCAGGAAATTAATGTCACCTCTGACCGAATAGGCAAGATTACGCCAACTTTCTCTGGAGTTAGCATCACAACTAACATAACTAAGAGCCAGGGTGAACAGGTCCACAGTTTGCAAAATGGTCAATGGAACTGGGAAACTTTGGGTCACTGAGTGTTATCTTAGAGGATTTGCATTTTTGCTTGATTTAATGACCATACAGTGCAGTGACTACTGTTTTAAGCCTCTAAATGAGCCGTTGTGAGAAGCAAAATTATTCCTGTGCGTTGGCATTTATCTTAACATGGCCATAATATAGAAAAATGCAAAATCTTAATGTCATGACATTCAGTGTAATAATATTGTTGCACTCTGCCATCGCTCTGTTGTTAAAAGGGAAGATTTTTAGGTGGCTGAAATGCGCTGAAAGTACAGCTGAGCTTCTGTTTGGGTCTGTTTTTCCCCGCTTTGTGCAAATTTGCCTCCGAGCGGAAAATGTATCTTTTCAAAAAGTGTTACTCTTGTGGCAAAGTTAAATCAAGAAAACAGAAAATGATGTGTCTACCAGGGCTAGAAACAACTCACCAAATGCTCAAGTGGGAGCTGGAGCTGAGAGGCCCTCAAGCTGCTTCATCGACTATAATTAAGAGCACGCCTTTTGAGCACACTGTAACACAACCCGGACTGATTTTGCTTGCATATAAGCACATCTTCAACAATATTAGCCCTAACTCTAATTGAATAAACCCCACGTGGGTGTAATTGCTTAAATATATCAGCCCACAATTCCATTCTTTCATTCATAACCAATGAAGCAGTTGGAGTGTCTGGTTATGACAACGCAAATGAGGACCTTGGTAAAAGGATCATTTCCACAGAAGAATGTATGTTATACACTATCCCGGAGGTCCTTGTACTGCACCTTTTGTAGGCTTGTAATTGGATCCTTGCAGATTGTGTTAAGTCACTTGCTGAGTCATTTAGTGCACATTAGTTTTTTAGATAATAAAGGGCTGGATATTCAAATATTTTTAGGTGGAATTTCAATCTAAGGCTTTATTGTAACCTCCCGCTATGTGATGTTTTCCAAATAGCTTACTATTTTTTTTTAACCTATTTAGTCCACCCCCCCAACAATTTTCTCTGCACTTGGTTGCAATGTGGCTGACCAAGAGCTATTTGTTGCAAACTGCAGTGCGTATGGCTGGTGAGAGAGGAAGTATGCAAAAAGTCAGATAATCTCCCACACTCTCTTCCATCATTCTGTGGTTTCAGAATTGTTCCCCTTGACTCAGCAGCAACACAATATAAGCACCTGAAAAATGTGGTGTTGAACTTGTTTCCACACAGGAGATGTTAGAATCAGTCAAACTACACATAAACAATAAACCCACAAACAGTCTCTTGGCTGAATAATGTAGTAGCATCATATCATCGTTCTTTTGTTTGTTATTGCACAGCCACTGAGGGAACATACAACAGAAACTGTCACACTTAACTTCTTTCTATCTTTCTACCTCCTTTCCAGCTCAGTTTTTTCTTCTAATTTGTTTTTCTTTCTTGTCTTTGTTTTTTGTTTTTTTTCCTTCCAATATGGCATGTTAATCACAAAACCCAGTTTTTGAACTTGGGGAAGAAGGAAAAATTCATGTACATTCATGAATTGCCAATCTGCATGACATTAGCATCTGATTCAGTAAAGCAGCTGCTAATTATTAGTAACTGGGACTGTCTTTTAGGCCCATTCTGCACAGAAACACAATCTGCAGAGATCTTGTTCACTAATGAAACTGGGATACAACAGAATAATAAATCGTGAAATAAATCAGTTAAATATAAATCAATATTAATATAAGTCCAGAAAAATACACATCACAAAAAATATATGTTCAAATTGCAAAAATTCCAATTGAAGTACATAATAGAATCCCTTTCAGGCATAACCTTAGAAGAAGTCATGTCACATGATCCATAACTGTCCATCCAACTTATCTCGCCAGCACCACTGAAATTACTCGCTGTTGTTTGTGTGTTTATCCTGTAAGGGTTGGATTCAGACACTGTAGGTTTGTCTTTCCCATCCAATCCATTCACATGCCATCTGAAATCAGAGGACTGTGCATATGTAAGCACCGCTGAAATGCATTTTTTCCAGAATCATTTCCTGTTAGTTGCTATTTTCTTAAATAGATACATGAATGAACAGAGGCATACTTCACTGACTGCACGCAAACTCATTCCAGACCATTGCGTCTGCTCGATAAATAACAGACACATCACGGTTTTAATATTTGCACACAACTTAAAGTTAACAGTGTTGTTCTAAAAGGCTACCATCAAATGCATAATACCTGTTTGATGATGCTAATATACATATATATATATATATATATATATATATATATATATATATATATATATATATATATTGCAAGAACCATTTCAAAAAGGTGCATTGGAGAGCATTTTGTTTATTAGTTCACAGAAATGATCATTTAATTTTTTCTAAAGGCACTATCAGGATCATTTATGCACTCAAAAGAAAAAACTTCTTCATCAATTTACTTCTATTTGGAAATCCAGGAGTGTGTTTCTTTACAAATAGATTCAGCATAGGGGTTAAAAGAAGACTGAAAGAACTATCCACCATTATTGTTTCTTAGTCTTATTTGGCTGCTACGGTGCTGTGAGAATCTAACCATGCGTGGAACATTATCCGGTAGTCTGCTAAGCTGCATGTCAGTGGGGAAGAGAAATTTTAAACAGCTTTCAGATGGTGGTGTGACATCTTAGGAGCATGTTTCAGGGGGATAGTGTTTTAAAAGGCTTGGAATCCTTGGGGGGGGGTGGGACCTTGCTTTTGGCTACTTTAATTTTTTTAAGAAAGAGCGGTTGTAGTTTGATCAACATCAGACTTCTATGAAGAGTATTCTATGAAGTATGTCCGGAAAAAAGAATGCCCAGTTTAAAGAGTCTGTAGATGGCATGGGCCTAACAGGAGATTTTCACATGGCGGCAAGACAGAAACACTAATGCATGACTGACAGCTGAGCAGCAAATAGGCTCCGACTTCTTTGGTATGGAACAGGAGTCCCTGAGAAAGGTGAGCATGTCAGATAAAATCCTTCAGCACGAGACAGGCGGTTGGGCATCAGGGTAAAACACACACATTTGAAACGGTAAAAAATAAATCACATGTCTGCACAAAAGGCACAAATGCTCATGAAAAAAAAAATTATTAAAAGATTTTGTTTGTCGTTGGTGGACATCAATGAAATAGTTAATATATGTTTATGATTTTTAGTAGATTCCACTGAGTCGCTACAGTGCTACAAATGTATTAAAGTGGTGCTTTTTAAACCCAACCATTGCACTTGATATATGCCTTCTGTGCATTTAGGTTTTGTGGTGTGTACATAAAACTGGTAACATTTGAGGGATGTAGGGCTTACAAAGATGAAGGTTTGAGAATAATATCTGACATAAAAGTAAACATAGGCTAGACACGCACACAAACAAACACTCCACATTTAAAGGGTTCATAAAATGTCTTTGAGACTGGCAGCTTAGCATTCATCAAACTGTCATTTAACATTCATTCAGTTTCACACGATAACACGGCATCAAAGTCAGCGGGGATATCAGCCTGCATTTTGTATACAGTATGTCAGCATACCAAACATGCATAAAATAAAAACTATTCCAATATGATGGTTGAAAACACAGAAAACCCTACAAGAAAAGGATTAAGAAGATGTAGGCAGATGAGATGAATAGAACAAAGACTGCGTTAAGATGACTGAATCTATCACCAGCAGATCAAAGGTCCAGCATCTTGACAAGACGAGGATCACTGGTTCTCTTGTTAATTAATTGGGTGCATTAATGACAATAAACCACTAATGAGGTCCTCTTTAATCTAAGTCTGCCTCCAGACCGTTGAATCTCTGCCACATCACCGATTTTTTCAGTTATGATCAAAATTATGGTTTTGTGCTACCAGCATAAATTACATTAGGATCAACATGTATTAACAAGAGATGACTCTCTGATGGAGGTCCATGACTAAACCTCCATGATGAAAACAAAGTGGGCAAATAATGGGGATCCCATTTTCTTGCACAGCTAGCCAACATAAAGATTAATAAAAGAGTTAAACAAACCGATGGGGAGAAGTGTGGATAAAATGAGTGCAGCTCTGAGATGCAGAGTCAAGAAATAATAAGTATCAGCATACAATAAGAATGCCAGCAGGATGTTGCTTCTAGTGTTGGAAAAAAAATAATTTACTCATTTTACAGTGCTCATGGAAAAAGTAATTAAAGAGAAATGCAGATGATCCATACCCGCAAACTGCATCTTTTGCATGTTACATGAGGAGAAACATAAAACACATCTAATTCAACAAAAGAAGAAACAATTGGATTTATTGATCCAGTGTTAATTAATGCTCAGGGCTCCTACAAAACCATTAGTTTATAAACTCCATGTCGCACAAAGCAAACTGGGTATAATCACTTAAAACTTTCATGCGAATGATATTCTGCTAAACTTTATTGTATATGGAAGTGATACAATTTCATGTAATGCTAAATTAGCCAAGCGCACTTTATATGACACCTTTTTTAACTTGTTGAGAATCTTCTAAAGTACTCTAAAGCATTTCTAATTATTTCATATTTACAATTTTCACCACTTTTATTTTAATCAAGAATTAACTAGAGGCAGTGAAGGGTTCCATCATGTACACTGTACACTTTAACACTGGAGATTGTGTTTGTACTAAGATGACCACTCCACCAGCAAAGCCACAGCCGCACATTTATTCCTCCTTTCTTTCAATCAAGACTCATTTGGTCTAAAAATTGTTTTAATATTCGTGATTATGGTAAAGTATTAAATAATTCTTATATAAGAAAAGATGCTGCCTGTAAAATGGCGGTAGCAGCAAGTTTCTATACAACAAAGATACAGATATCCCTACTTCTTCTTAGTTTTTTCAAATTACCAAAACTATCCTCAAAAACAACTATTGTTATTTATAATGTTGTTATTGTTATCATTATTGTCATTGCTATCATAAATAATACTGCATATTACATTAAAAAGAACTCCAGGAAGACATTTCTGGCGGTTTCATCCTGTAAAAAGACACTGCACAATGTTTATCTATTTAAATCACACTCAGTGTCAACCATTACCTACAATCTAAATTGAAATTGGCTGTGGTGAATGCTTTAATCTTGGTAAAAACAAAATGTCTTAGACAAGATCTGGAGTACTGCTAATGAAGACTCTTTGAAAATGATCACCGACAACCAGTTTGATGTCAGCCTAATGTTGGTATATATACTGGTATACAGGCAAGTCTTGAATTATCCAGCATACAGCATGCCCAAATATCCAACAAAAATATTATATTTCCCATTAAATAATCTGTGTTGTGGGTGTGTGCTTTGAGAGACTTCCTAACAGATCCATTTTTGATAAATCAGTTAAGTTAATTCCATGTTGAGATTGATGGAAGAGATACATATTACAGAACATCAGAGTCTGATTTCACAGTTATAATTTCATGTTAACTTAAAAAGCGCAAAGTCATTCATTTTTCTTCTGACCTGGTTGAGCCAAGGTTTAGATTTCCAGACACTGCTGTCACAAAAGAGTATTCATCATTATCCACCCACCTCGATACCCTGTTACAAAGCATAAATGCTTTGATTTCATATCAGGAAGCTTTGGAATGGGCTTGTTTGGATATAACACTGATCTTTTTAATGCTGATGTAAGTTCCAGTTGCTCTCCTGCTTGTCCTCGATAAAATGTCCGTCTGCTCCCTTGATAGTCTTTTAACAGCCCAACAGCCTTTTTCCACATCAAAATTTCAGCAATGCAGAGAACTGTGTGTACATGTGAGGGGGAGAGTGTTTGGACGAATTCTGTCTCTTATTTTTGTGCATGCCAGTGTTATGTATGGAAACGATGAATGTTTCATCATTTATATGTCCACCGCACAAAAAGACAAACTGCACGGACAAATAACAGGAGAAGCTTGTTCTCAAGGTAATTTGGGAAAAGATTTAAAGCTACATGTGTGCATCATTGACTTTAAAGGCACTTGTGCTTTTTGGTAACACCATATTAACCCAAAGAAAGAGAAAAAAACAGCTCTGGAGGACACAAGAGCTGTATAAAGGTAGGGAGGCTCTACTAGGGGGAATAGCTCGTACTCTGAACAGATGGAGATATATACATGCAAAAATCGTATATATATATTGAGTAGATATTATGATGCTTGCAATGTGGGCGATGGTCTACACAGTTTGTATTTCGTTATTTAAAGAGCTGCTATTGTTAGAATGACAGACTTCTTTGTATGGGGTCGTGAAGAGTGGTTTATTTACAAAAGCGACTTTTACAAGCAAATGAATTAATTAAAATGTACATGACAGAAGTGTGGCAACTCTCAAACTGCAGAGAGACAGTGGTTCAATGAACATAGTACAAAATGTCGAAATGAGACTGATCCATTCTCATGAATATACAATGCAATTTTTCTAGCTTTTAATTATTAAAAGGACCTGAAACATTTAAGTAACACAGGGCAGTTGCAGACAATTATTGATAAGCTTTGTTAGTCAGTCTGATGTAATGATGAAATAAATTCTCGCTTAAATTTTTAAAAAAAAAGCCAAATGTGTTCCCTAATCACGTATGATGAATCTCTTCAACACTACTGACTACTACTGACAAAAAGGGAAGATGGTAATTAATCCACCATTTTTTTTTAGACTTTGCCTTAGTTCATATTATACTGTACAAAGAATAGATTTGATTACAATTCATCAATTTGCCATTCAAGAACTTCACTCAGACGATGTGAGTAAAATTTTACTTTAGCTCGCCAGCAAACTCAATTAGAATGTAATGGAGGCAACTTGGCCTAAATCCTACCTTTTAATTTCCTCCTGATGTTATAAAGTATTGATAATTCTGTTATAACACCAAATGTTTAATTCTCACATGCACAATGACAAGTGACCCAGGCAACTGATCTCCTCGGGAAAGCTATTAACACAGAAAAAGGATTGTGTGGAGGTGTGCAGAGGTGTCCATATGTGGACCAGAACGCAACCACAGGGAATCCATCAGAAAATAAGGTCTCGCGTCTCTCATTTACTGCTTTGTTCTGCTACTCACACTCTGAGCCCTGTAAACACACCGCTTATGGATGTACGTTGTGTACGTTCTAAGTCATCCAGATCATGGTAATCCTAAGTCCTTGAATGCAACCAGGATTCTTTTCTTGGGTTTCTGAATGGCATGTTGTGTTAGACTGTTGTGTTTGTGGTGAAGCAGCAATGGAAAATTCTGGCTCCACATACCTTTAAGTCTGCCAAAAGTACTGAAATATGCATTTTTATGTATGTATATATGTATTTTATATTTTATGTATGTATGTTTATGTATGTATGTAAATGAGACAAGTATCGTTAAGCATCTCATGATGACCGAACCGATGTGCTTTATATGCTCATCTTTCATCAGAGTTTTATCTAGAGACATCCAGATTGTTTAAATGGACCTCCTTAAGCAGCAAAATATTCAACTTAACCGTTTTCCAAAGACTGCAATGTTGAGTCTGCCAAATGAATGTGATCTTTATTCAATTACATTAAAGTCTCTTGGTCTCCACTGGGATCTTAGTGTCCTTTAAACCTTCACAAAATTAAGTGACCAAAGAAAGCCATTTACATTTGGGCTTCATAGAGACAGCTCTTAACATGTATGACCAATAATACAAAATAGTAACAGTTAATATTGTACCGTGTAGGGTCAGGTTATATGTGAGCCCAGTCATGAGTGTAAGACTGATTAAAAAGGAAAAGAAAGATGTGTCTCTTTAATATGGTTTCTTACAAGCTTTTTTCTGTTGCGCTGCTGAAAAAACAGATCTATCATTGTTTTGACACTCAGTAGGGTTCGCAAGGTGTAGACACATGTCTGATAACATAAAATGAAATAATCCTCACAGAAGATTAGACAACAAGCTGTCTTGGCAACAGAGACAATATCAGTTTTCCATCCCAGCTAGTAAACAAACATGTATACTAGCTGGGATGGAGTTATTTGGGACAGGATATGGGCTCAACCCTTGAACTTTTTTTCCCAAAACGGATAAAACTATCCACTTGAAGGCACCATTTCTAAAATCTCCAACTTGAGATCAAAACTTGATCTAAAATAACCTAAATCTAGTCATCATTATATGTATGTGTTGCTTTCACATGTGATGCCACACTTGGCAGATGAAGGCAAAGGTTTTAATATTTCCACATCACCAGATCCATGTCTGGCTGAGATGGCACCTGTTTTCAGAGCGCAAGGGAGTTTTACACTTGGCATAACATTTTTTGGATGATCTGTGTCTGTTTGGGAGTATCTGTATGTAGCAGAGACCTCAACAAGATAAAGTTGAACAAAAAAGGTCTACTTATTGACAAGACTAGATGAAGAATGCAATGTGATCAGGTTAAACTCATTTTAAAGTCTGGTACAAAAAACAAACAAACAAAAGAAATCAATTTAAGACCTCCACACTGTTTAATTCAATAGGATGTTTTGTCCACTACAAAGCTTATCAATTTCTCTCAGTTTTACTTTTGTGTGTTTATTGGTGTGCTGGTGTTTTTGATCAAGGAGAATGTCGTGTGTACTAAATATCTGTTTTTTGTTTACTTATTTATCAAATCAGTGAGAGCAGTCTATCTTCAGAAAATTGGTACACTGGAGTGGGAGAGTAAAAACCTACTTCAGCACTTCAGTGCTCTACTTACAGCAAGGCATGAGGTCTCCACTTTAAAGGAGTAAAACACACTCAGGGCATCTTCTGTCTTAAGCAGTCCTAACAACTAAGATTAAGCAACGTAGCATCCCAATGCAGAATGTGAGAGCAGATGGATGGAATATGGATCTGAAGCTCCATATTGTTTATGAGCTAAGAATAATCCTTAACTAATGCCATACAGAGCCCAAAACAGGCTACAAAACACAGCTGATGCAGTCAGAACTTTAGAATTTCACAGCCACATCTTTAAGCCTCATGTTAGATTAATTTATTTTGTTCTTATTTTATATGCAATCAAGTAAAGTTGAAAGCAGATCATGTAAAAAAAAAAAAAACAACAACATCATACTTGTAAGCTAATAGACCTTGACTGGATACTACCTTACACCTGTGTAAGGCAGTAGACAGGCCCGGTCTACTGCCTTACCCTAAGGTGCAATTTAATTGTACAAGAGTTAAAAAAAGCACAATCCACTGTATTACACATCAAGATCAGACAACTTTTTGTCGTATATAAATCATCCCTCTTATGACACACTCGTATGGCACTCACGGGCTCAAACTGTGATTTTTCAGATATACAGTCCATGGCGTTCAGATGCTCGGGCAGAGTGACCTTTTTGTTGTAGGGTTTTGGTCTATAGATAGAAAAACTAGTGAATGAGGTGGCCCATTGAGACCATGGAGCCCCGTACAAATTGATCAAGTGTAATTTGCTAGTCTCATAAACCACAAATTTGTGACATAAAACATGAAATGACTGAAACCCTTTGGGACACCTGTTGTAGAGCGGTGGGCATTGCCTCATCAGGACTGTGAACCTGACCTATTGCAGCAGGCTGGGGTCTGCCTATAGTGTCCTGTTTTTACAAGAAACAATTTTGCCGAGCATAGCACTGTAATGGCTATGTAATAGGAACTTTAAGAGGCACAAAATATTGATTGACAGAGTGGGTTTCATTCTAGCTACAGTCATGGAAATGTCAGCGACAGGTATCCGCACCATGACATTTAGCTACATCTTACAACCGTTTTGGAAAAACAGTACGATGAAACCTTATAACTAGGCCCCAGTACAAGCTGAAAATACAGATATGCTAGGGAAGTTAGATGGGAAAAAGCCAAGCATATTTTGTAATGCAGAGTACCGGTATGTGGCTCAGCCATTATAAACGGAGGAACTTTTGGGGTGTCCAACATCTGGGAAGAAAAAAGGTTTGCTCATCTGTAAACTTTTAACAAGAAACTCTCAAAGCACAACGTCCGCATAAAGAATATATTATGCCCAGACAGATGTGCTTTTAGTATTGTACTGTATCTACCAAAAGTCTTTCAAAAGTAGAAATGTAGGGCCACTATGCCATCTGCCCATTAAACAGGGGTTATACAACATGATGACAGAAGAGCTGTCATTCAGCAAATTTAGCTATTTTATTAAATGAATTTAGGAAGAGGACAGGATTGGATTTATAGAGAGCACTTACCTTCTGCATTATTTAATCAATCATCTGGTACAAAAAGAAGGAATTTAAAAAATACTCATGAGGTGCTTTATTCTAAGGAGGGAAATCATGATGGCAGTTGTCCTATTATTCTGTTTGACATTTTCATTAAGAAACATTTGAGTGTGGGTTTGCACCATTGCCTCATAGCACACAGTACTCCGCCCCCTGCAACCTTAAAATAGAATAAGCAGGTATAGAAAATAGATGGATGCAATACATTTCCCCTTCTAAAGCATAACTCATCTTCATACATCTCTCTTAACTTAAATAATAAGATAATGTCTACAAATAGACCAAAAGTGTAGTACCAAAGCCATTTTCAATAATGCAGCTGAAATAAAGGTGCTAAAACTATTTTTACAATGCGTAATAATTAAAGTGATCATACCAAAAGCCATGCTGACCATGATTAGGAGAATTAGTCCAGCTGCAGTGCTGCAGTACAAAGTTAGTCTGAGCCTCGGGCTGACACAGTTAACTGAGTGTACTCAGTCATAAAACATGGATTCTTGGTTTTAAAAAATCTTTTCAGTCTTCTTCCAATGTGCACACCAATCTCAGCGTGTTCATTTTTTTAAAAAAACAACCGTTTTTTCATGATGTATTTGAGGAAAGAAAAATGATGAAGAAAATAAAGCTATACCACTTAAGCTTAAGCTGCCTGATGAAATAACTAATGGACTTAACATCATTGGCACAGTTAGTACTGTGTACACAGTACTAGCCTTTCCCTCTCGTAATGTAGCTGCTGGGTCATCAAAAGAATTACATTCAGTGCTCTTCTTATGAAGCCTTTTTCCAATGGAATGATGATGTGACAGTAAAAAATGACTGCACAACCATTGTTAACAGAAATGCAGACTGTGGCTGTGTTATCTGCTCTCATATAATTATGTCTGATTCTCTGCAAAAAATGAAGTTATCATCTCACTCACATACTGAGCTAATTTTGCCATAGCATATGTGATACATGAAATTGTAATCGTGCTAACCACATTTCATGGAATCAGTGAGACTTCAGCCTCTCACAATGGTCTCTGTCAGAAACAAATAGAGTGATGAAATAATTCTGATGCATTTGTGGAGCTGATCTGCTGCTCATAGCCATGGAAAACTGAATCAATTGGATTTAAGAATCCAAAGAGTCTGTTAACTGGGGCACTGTTGAATTAGTCTGAACTAAAACCTGATTTGTCTGAAAGCATGAAATTGAAATGTATTTATATTGGCCAAAATGACAGGGTATGGCTGGACAAACTCAGACATCATATTGGTAACAACTGACCCTCTGGTGAAGCTTTAATTGTTCTCAATTTAAAAGCCACGTGTTATGTTTAGTACTACTAATGCTAATTCAGAAACTCAGTATTCAAATTAACACAGAGGGTAGTTATAATCCAAATGTGATACTTACCCATCTTGAAAGCCTTTCTCTCACACACGATTAACACCAAATTCACAGGACAGCATACCAATGTGGATCTTTGCACAATGACTGTATTTCTAAACAGGTAAAATGGTAGATTTAAGGCAGCCCTGATTTATGACCATGTCTTGTCTAACAGGGGTTGATAATAATGAGATATCCACCCAGAGTTCTGAACCTCGCTCTGCAGTTTCACTCGGCTCTATGAAGGTTTTTAATGTTTTCTCATCTCTGAAACAGCAAATGTACTGATTAAGCCCATCCTCTGAGGTTCTTTTCACCTCATATCAACTGGCAACAGGCAGGAGATTTCTTTGATGCTCTGACTGACAAAATGTGCATCAGTGAGACACAATTTGACTCTAACAAGTGGTATGTCTTTCAGCAGGGATCCACTGTAGTCCAGAACAATCATTAAAATGAGTGCATTTTGGACCCATCTCATTAGGCAGCTTGAGGCATCTTTCATAATGAATGGTATTGTCTCCCCACGTCTGCTCCGATTGTTATTAAAGAGTTGATTGCTATCATGTTCAAAGTCTCGGAAGCTCTTCATTTACAACTACAATAATATCTGTAATGAAGAATCTATGCCGCTTTGAAAACAACAATGAAACAATAAATAATCTTGAAATAAAACTGAAATGAGAAAACTGTTTAACGTGTTTAGGGCCTTTACAACTTTACACTAAGTGAGCAAGATTCATCATATATACATTTCATTATTAAATCAGCAAAGGTAATAGTTTAGGAATACTTTTAAGATAGCATTTCACTACTATAAATAATTTTCAAGTTGCCAACCATTAAACAGTTTTGACTTTCTGCTGAGAAAATATGGCTGCTACATAATGGTCAATACTAAACCACTGAGACCAACAGATGTTGTTTCAGGCCTAACATTCTGTCAATACAGGTCAATAAAACTCATAAACATCTCTTTAACCTTTAATGTCGCCATTAGTTAAACAAATTATATCATCAATATTGACATTTTTTTGCCTCAAGAGTAGATTTATAAGGACAAAATGAAAACAGATATAAAACACTGATTCAGTTAGAGAATTCAATTATTCTCGCTTAAATCAGTTTTAAAAATCAACATTTAAGCAATTGACTAAATGGTTACAATACAAAACAAAAAAAACAGTGCGTTGCATGGAAAACAATGCAGTGTAGTAACATGACAACATATATTTAAAGTTATTTATCAAAGTTTTGGTAAACAAAAACAATCTAATATTAAAAAAATATGCTAAATTAAATGGACGTCAGTTCATCTCAAATGGACAGAATGACAGGACAAGTAAGTCCACATTTCATCTGGTTGGGGAAAAAATACTTAAAAAAAATATATCTAAAACATTTTTTCTTTTTTTAACACTAAAGATGAGGTGTGATGAGCCATGGGGTAATGGTTTGACAGTGGATATTTTGCATTTGTAGGAAGGTTGATCCAGAGGCGTATAGATTTGTTGTGATACACCTCAACAGATCTATGCTTATTTCTGCAAGACCATGTCTGAAATCTCTCTGCCCAACACCCAAAAGCATGGCTACATAGACTTTGTGTGTGCACCATTACGGGTAAAAAAGAAGTTTAAATGACTGATTTAAGGTTCAATACATTTAAGAAAGATTTCTAACTTCTGACGATGTGTTTAGAAACATAACAACATAACTGACTTATGATGGAAAGATTACAGTGTCTTGATTACAGATCTTGTCGTGTTTCCAAATCCATCCTGAAACCACCTATCAAGCAAGGTTAAGATTATGCTGATATCCAACATCAAGACCATCTGCCTTTCAGGCATGGAAAAACAGACAACTTTTTGAACAGATTAAAAGTAAGTGATTATAGTCAAATCTGAGAAAAGGTCATTTGTCAGGTCGGAAAGCATAACTTTTCAGGCCCATTTCAATTTGACTACTTAAATCTTAACATTTTGAGTCTGTGCGGTAACTGGATGCTTATCTGAAAACTGAAACAGATGGAAAACATTTAGAAACATTAAAAATTCACTGATGCAGGTGTGCACTGGATATAACAATTTAGCAATAGACACTAACAGAGTCAGTGGTAATGTGCAAACCTCTGCTACCACTGTTCACTGTTGTGGTAAAAGGCACAATTACAGTCATACTAAAAATATGATAAATGAAAACTAAAAATTCAGATAAATGTGAATCATCATCCTTTGAAACAGTCTTTTTTAAGAATTATGTGGGATTATGGTTTCACGTTGCGTTCAAAGACATCTCTTCTGAAATTGGCAAGAAGAATGTCTGTCTATTAGATAGAAAGCATACATATGATTGGGTAAGGCATTAAACTGTAGCAGATCATCATCAAAAACATCTTCTACCACCATCATTATAAAATGATCAGTTTAAAAACCTGAATAAGTCAAACCCTTCTTAATATCGCCATGGCTCGCTAACTCATTAAATGAGACCACCAACTGTGTTTTGATTAAATGATTAAACAGCACACGTTTATGAGAGGCTTTTGGGTTATTAACTTCTGTCTCAGACTGCAACATCATGCATTGCTATATAGAGGATCAGCAGGGGTCAAATGACTTATTATCATATGTCACTCAGTGCTTTTTATGGATAATTGGAAGGGAAAGGAAAATTATAAACACTAATTATCACCCTCTTGAGCCTCATGTGGGTGGCATTTGACCTGCAGTTTTAAGTACAAAGGAAGCAACTTTGAGGGCATGGCATGAGCTCTTACATTTTTCTAATATGTGGAGGAAACGAATGAGATTTGTTGGCCTTAGAAAGTCACACGCGACCAGATTTTGGTGGGGGCTATGTAAATAATATTATGTGAAACAACAAAGCACAGGCACAGTAGTTTTAATGGCTTTCAAAAAAGCACTTGCTCAGCAGATGAGTGCTGAAGGCCATGCCAGAGGCTTGGTGGCTGCATGTGATTTCTCAGTTTGTGTTACAGGTAGAATCCAAAACCTTGAAGTTAATTTCAGTGAATACCAAGCTCTAACCCAGAAAAAGGTGTTTGAAAAAAGCACAGATAAGGGGATTATTTGTTGTAGCTCTTATCACAGGGTATGTCAATACCCCCTTCAGGACAAATACAGCTACAATGCAGGGCAAGGTGCATTTTCCACCCACAGAATCCTTCGCTTTTTCCTTTTTCAAGCATCTTTATAATTATGCCTTCTAAGCACAAGGTGGAAATCTTGTCTTTATCCTCCTACCTAAAATCCTCAATAAAGGGGAGAAAGGGGAAAAAAGATTGTGAGTCTTTCTTAGCTTTATCCTAGTATTTGTGACTTAAATGCCTCTCAATAAATCTGGAACCACAGAATCATTTGCAAGATACCAGGACACTCATCCTATGTCAAACGTACAATCCTCCGGTATAGATTTTCTGGTAATGAGCTGGGTTCCCACCCCACAGTGCTTTTTTCAGTATACTAAGCTACAGTAAATGTACATCAATCCTAATACTTAAGTAATGTGAACAGTTCAAATGAAATAAAATTACTCATGTATCTTTCATGAAAAGAATGATTTCTGCTAGACTGCTTCCTGAACCTCTCCCCTTTTGAAGACATATGTCGATTTTAGGCGAATTTTTGGGCTCAAGCTGTGAAAATGGCTTGCACAATTTTAAAAATCAAAATGCAAAGCCCAGAGCGGTCCAATTGCTCACCTTTTCACCTGCCCTTTCTCTGCTATAAACCTCCAAAACATGCCTGATTTAGTAAATAAAAAGTTTCCATTGTAAGTGTTCATTTAATAGGTTTTTGCTGCGAGCATACAGCACCTTAATGTTTATGTTCCACTTCCTGTGGATGCAATCCAAGTAATCTCCTGAGGGCCATCTTGTTAAAAGCAGCGCATTAACATGTTAACAGCAGCACATTCTCCGAGAATTCAATAGATGATGCTCCACATAAACTGAGGAAATCAGCCTCCCTTATGACAACGATGACAAGCCTCCTCAAGACAATGAGCTCTGAAGGACTCTACCTGCCCTGCCAACAATAGAGCCGGTTCAGTGAACAGCTCAGTCAAATGCTTCTTGACACATCATTTCAAGACGAAGTCACACTGGAGCCAAAATGGAACTTAGTATATGGACTCCATCGAATCACTGAGATTTTTTAAATCTTTTTTTTAAATTCTGTGTTAAAACTCTTGTTTAGTGCCTGGTTCATAGCAGACCGTGGCAAATTAATAGAAAAAAACAAGGCCCTGCTGAAAAAGAATATTAAAAAAACAAACAAAAATAAAGTGAACAGAAAAGTGGTTCTACCGGAAAATACTGATGAGCTTTTAAAGGTGTTATGACATCATGCCCAGAATTCACTGCGGCATGGTACAAGATATTTATATTAATGAAGACAGCAAAAGCTCTCTACATTCACTGCTCTCTATTGTGTTTGTGCCCTACAGAGTTGATCTCCTTTTGTGTCATCCCACTATTCAGGAAAATAGGCTATTGGTGAGCAAACCATCAGTCGCTCCTCAGCCCTGCACATCCCCACAAGAGGTTGGAAATGGCATTTATGGTAATTCCCCCTAAATGATCATGATGAATGGATGTACAGTATTAAGCATGGGGGACATTTACTTTTCAGTGGGGATACAAAACTATGGAGATGTATGAGATCTGGAGCAAAGTTGAATATTCTGTCTTATCAGACTCATAGATACCCCTCGTCACATCTGTTTGTGTGCACGCAAGTGTGTGACTGTGTAGGCTTCAATGTTGCAAAGAGGAGGAGAAGACAGTTCGTGTGTCAGACTTGGCAAGGAAAGCCGGAGGAAAACGGAAGAAAATGTGTTTCCACAACGTGACTGCATTCAAAGCCTGAAAACTGTAATTTAAGATATGAATTCATTACACGGCCTCTCATCAGCAGGCGAGGGCAACGCGATGCAACAGCGCCCCTCAGCGTCAGGACGCGCGCCATCTGCGCGCTTCTCTCACGGTGCGTCTCCCTCCTTACCTTCGGTGTCACAACGCCTGGCTGCTGCGGGCGTGCAGTCGCAGAGGATTTGCGCCTTCTTCTTCGGAGTCCGTGTGCTGAATGGTGGGCTTTGCTTCCGTGGGGTGAAGGCCCGTGCGGGCGGCCACCACAGCCTGAGCGTTTACTGGCATTTTGCTCTCTTCTCACAGCGTCAGTGAAACCAAAGGAAAAGTGCTCAAACTTGATCTGAAAAACAAGGGGACCAATGTTACTGCGTTGCAACCTTTTAACAGCAAAGACTTGTTGACTTTGACTCTTTTCCCCCCCACTATAAATGGAGCCACAGCCTCTGTGAGCTATAACATGGACGGATGTCACCGCATTTCTCATGACCCATAAGCATTTTAGCGGTTTGATTTTAACACCACACTGTAACAAATTGCTGTATAAAAACGGCCAAAACTGAACAGTATCATACTGTTTCTATTGAAAACAGTACTGCACCGTGAAAAACAATGCATTCTGGGCAATTATTACTGTTTTTAATAAAATACTGTAATATACTGTGAGTAGCATTGCATTTTGGGAATGATGTTAGATTCAACGGCAAGGAGACTCTCTTTAAACAGAACGCTACTGTATTTCTCAAGAAGACACGTCGTTGTGACATGTGGAAGCAACCTCTAGAATTTTCTTTACAAGGACAATCCATTTGAATCCTGCATTTTATGAGCCAATCCGGTAAGTTGGAGCAGAATTTATTTGTCAGATGATGTTATCATACAGTTGTCATTTTTAAGCAGACTGTAGCTGTTTGAAAGTTAGCTTAGTTAATCTGTCATGCTGTAATAAGGAAGCTAGCATAATATTTTTTTTATATATCTTGTAGATAAGAAGGTAAATAAAGTAATCCGTTTTCATTGTTACTTAGTTATTTTTTGATGATTCATATTTACAAATATTGACATGTTTGGAAGCTCTTTTTCTTTCTTTTGTGCAATTTGACTTGAATTGCTATGATTAGCTGCTAAAGTGAAATTGGTGAATGGAAATCAACTGGGAATTTGGAGTTTCACAAAGTTGACTTGGCAGAAAACTGTTTAAATGTTATGCTGGTGTCTCTTTATTGTATTTAACTCTTAACATTCAAAAGTTTGTCTTCACGACGATACAATAACATGCAGATGAGACAAGGTTTTGATTTATTTGTATTGCATGAAACACAATATCTTTAAATGAATGTTCTTTTACAAATAATGGTACAGGTAATTTGTAGAAGTCACAATACTTGTTATAATTTTTTTAATTTTATTTTTCAGGTGGAAAAGACCGTGTGACTGCTGGGCAGTGGATGATCAGTCTTGAGAGCCATATTGTATGTGAGGGCATTCAACCAACCTTTGTGACAGGGCTTGCTGCACTGTTTTCAATGTACTACATCTTTAATCTACAATATCAAGAAGAGGCTGCTTGTACACTTGAATTCATCCAGAGGTAAGGTTTGTGTCCGCCTGTCCGTCCCCCCCTTTTCCCACCTAACACACCTTAAACCCTAACTCCTTAAGCATCATATGCTAATCTGAAATTACTGCATTTTCAGGCGCTTTCTTGATATCAACCCTGAAAGAGGGACCAAGGCCAGCTGTGGCAAGATCGTCTCCAAGAGGACAGGAAAAACTGTTCAAAAGAAGTCGGTCACTGTCAACCCCCGTGTTTCAACTCTGCTAAAAAACCTCATGGACTTCGAGTGGAATTTCATATAGGTTAGTGAGAACTTCCTAACCAGGCTATAAATATTGTTGCCCCTCCATGCAAAAACAAACAAACAAACAAAAAAAACTATACAGGCATGAAGGCAACTTATCCCTGAACAGGAGTGTTCTTGAGAGATTTTTTTTGGTTTAAAGGTCAGTATAATCTTAGACATCTCTTTTAATTTATAGCATAAATTTTGTTAAGGCTCCCACTTTCTGTTCTTCAGATGTAATTATGTAATTCTGACCATACAAGCACAATGTTTAACTTATCTTGGCAGTGTGTTGTCAAATATTGTTTCATTGTTTTATCATTTGAAGTTGGAGCTCTGATTTTGCCCTAAAGAAAATTCAAGTCTAAATGTTTCATTTAAATTTTTATTGAAAGTTAAATGTTTCATTTGTTTTATGTTGCATCATATTGTTCCTCACTTCCACTAAAAGTAGTATTTTGTATTGAAAAAGTAGTGTGATGAGTTGTACAATGCATTATTTCTTACTTATTTTATTTCAGACTAATCAAAATAAAGCATGAATTGAATAATTCATGCTTTATTCAAAAACTCTTTAAATCAGTTATTAAGAAGTTTATTTTACAAAATAGATGGTGATTTTCTTGCTGTTTTTCCAGAATACGACTTACTTTGGACAGTTTACCCTCAACATACTTGTAGAAAAGGTTTAGGTTTAAGGCACACATACGTTGTCGTTTCAAAACCTTCTTCTTTATTATGTGGCCCACTAAAGACTGTGTATGAGTCAATGTTTGAGTTGGTTCTTTTTTTCCCAAATAAATGTTGGTTGACATGATGGAACTTACATTTTCTAAGTGTTTTTTTTTTATGTTTCTATTTTGTATTGGAAATTTACAGTAGTAAACTGTATGTGAATTCAACAGTAACGATACCATAGAAAAACTGTAATATACTGGCAACACAGCTGCCAGTAGTTTACTGTAAATTTGATAAAAACAGCAATGTGCTGTAATCAAAAGATTTCTTTTGTAACAGTAATATACTGTAAAGTTGATTACAGTAAGGGTACTGTATTTTTACAGTATAATGCTGGCAACCCTGCTGCCAGCATTATACTGTAAAAATACAGGGCAATTTGTTACAGTGCAGCTCACTCCGGGGGCATGTGTGTTAGTGCGTTTCTGCGCGGGTGTACATGCGCGTGCGTGCGTCATGTTACAGGCTGACGTGTTGGGTGTTTAGACAGACGCGCGTGCGTGTGCTCATTTTGGGGGATTTAGCTTTTGACTGCAAAGCCACCGTGACGAAACTGCAAGTTAAATTCAAAGGTGGAATGGTGTGCGTCAAATTAGGAGGCTGCTCTACGTGTGCGCGCGCGCGCGTGTGCTTGTGTGTGACAGAGAGACAGAGTGGGAGAGAGTGAAAACAGCCTGTGGCTCCTTAGCGAATATTCCCCTCACGCTTCTCTCTCCAGTGCTGCTCGCGTCTATGTAGGGCATGCAGCAGGTTGTGTGTCGAGGACTCGGACGAACGGGGGAGCGGAGTGGAACACAAACCAGCCACCCCACCAAACCTGCCGCTGCTCCACTTTAAGGAGAAGGTGAGTGCGCGAGTGTGCAGCAGCCTAATATTATAAACCATCGCAGCGCAAGAAACACCGTTCACCCCACAGAGGAGAGTTCTGAACTAAAACACAAATACCAAAAAAAGAAAACAACATCTAAAGCTCACCCCATTCCCGTGACACATCTCTCCAGGCAGCCAGGTGGAGATGACATTGCAGCCTGTTACTCCATTCGGGTGCCCTCGCCGGAGTGGGAATCACAAGCGACTCTCCTCCGTCTGATTAATCCATCAATTTCTTCTCCATCACTCCCCACAGAGAGGCACCCCAAAAGTGATAAATCCACCTGTCTGGTTATGTGGACCCTGGCGTCTCCAGTGCCACCTATCCCTCTGAAAGATACCAGGCTATTCCTTTCGGTTGAGATGTCAAACGCGGTCCATTCAGTGGCAAAGAGGCAAGGAGGAAAAGCCTTTGGCGTGAGGGTTTCTGTTAGACTCCCAAATAACCGTTGGTTTGGAATCTCCAAAGGCAGCCCTGCGCGTTCCGCAGTGAGGGCTCGTGGACAGGTCCGCGCGCCTCCTCCTCCTTCTCCTCCTCCTCCTCCTCCTCCTCTCCTGTCCTCCTCCTTCTTGCGCCGCTCTCCGGATTCTTGGAGACTGAAGGGGGGATTCCGTCACAAATAACATCCAAACACACTCGCAAACATTCGGGCTCCCTCTCCTTTCCCTACTCTCGCGCGCCCTCTCAGATCAGTCCTCACGCGTCTTCCGAGAACAAAAAAACGCAACACTTTAAAGCAGCCCTAAAAAATTCTGAACAAGTTCGTGAACGCGTCGGCTTGTTTTGGTGGCTTCCTGTGCCGCACGACAGAAGTGATGCTCGGCGGCCGACTGAGCACCCGGGCGGAGAGAAAGGAGGAAATGTTCTCCGGCAGTCTTTACCCCGCAGCCCGCCCGCCCACGCTTCGCTGGCTGAAGGTACTTACACATCAGCCTAGTTAATTAAACATATAATAGGGTGGAGGGAGTCGTGGCGAAGGGGGAGCAGACTTGGGTGACTTCACCTTCCTTTTATGAATGAGAAAAGACGAGTTAAGAGTGGACGCGTTAAGTAGATCTCGTCGTGTCTGTACCTCTCGCAAAACAAACGGCTCCAACTTCAAGGCGCGTTCAAACTGACGAGCAGCAAATCCTCGTCTGTCCTCGTTGGAATCTCTGACTGTCGTTGGTCCTGGTGTGTGTGTGTTCTCGAAGGCGCACGGGAAGGCAACTATGGCGCACAGCATCCTCCGTCGTGTATGGCATCACCTGGTGCCATCTCGCCAAACGCAGCCGCCTGCGTGCGCGTTTGTTCGAGCCCTGCTTCGTTACTGTTGTGTGCGTCTGTGCGTTTTTTGTGCGTTCGTGCACGCTCTGACGACTGTCTCTATGCGAATACGCTCCATATCAACTGCGCACAGATAAAATAGAATGAAGAAAAAAAAACATTCCAATATCCGCCGAACTGTTGTAACCTAATCTAGTGGTCCCCCAGCAGAGAGCCCTCTCATCCTCAAAATTAAAATACCGACTGCTTCAAAAATTACCGCACCGGAACGCTTATTGCCGATGGTGTGTCATGTTCCCTCGTCAGTGTCACTTTTTAAAGGCTGAGATAAGCGGATGGAGACGCAACGCTTGTGAATTACACAGTCTCGATAAAAAGATAATTAGCTGATCAAAAACTGCAGTAGGGGGTCCTCGGGGGAAAGCTGACAATCCCCCCCCCCCCCCCCCCCCTCTTATGCATCTCCCTTAGAGTGTTGCCTTGGAATTGCAGACAGATGGTGCAGATATCCCACTCCAAGGGGTCATGTCAGCAGGCCTGGACTTTAGGGCTGGCTGTCATGAGCCGAATAACCCTTTGAGGCTAAAAACTGCCCAGCATGAACAGATCAGAAGCCGTATTACTAACGAATGGTTCACTGCCCTCTTCCTCCTCCATCAACACCACCTACTCCTCTATCCCTAGAATAAAAAAATAAATCTCCACCTGTTGAGGTCCTCTATCCTCCTCCATCAAAGCCAGAGCCTCCCAGGCTTAGAATGAAAGTAACACACATGATTGCATAATGTGGACATAAAAGAGAAGGAGAAAGACCTCGCTAAGAGGCGGATAATGGTATTTTCCTTCGGAGGAATAAGATAATTCCAAGGGTTCTATAATAGCTCTGCTTTGCTCTAGACCATCATCTCCTCTGCTATTTATCCATCAGATAAATCTTTGGTGGGAAAGGACAGACCCAGGATGACCTTTTGTGAACTGTGGAGAATCGTTGACTTTTTTTAGTATCCTTACCAAAAGAGAGCCCCATTTTTCCCTATTTAGTCATTAACCAGATGCCAAGGATATAAAATTTTTCTTTTCCAGAACCCTCATTGCTCTGCTTTAAAAAAAAAAGGTTTTCTTTAATTCAACTCAAGGATATGCAAGCCTACAGACCTCCCCACAGTCATTTCTGGGACATGACCTTTCTCTGGCATCACTTAGTGTACCAACCTAAGGATGTTCCCCTCTTTCATTTAGCATGCAATCATCTGGTGTACAGCAGCACAACATTTACACAGTATAGTGAGTCAGCTCTACCCTGTCTGTGTTATAGGAACATGGGCAGTAGGGTGGCAAGAGGGAAGGAGGAGTCACCACTGCCAGAACTGTGTGAATATGCATGGCCTTTATTATAACAGCTGCTGGTCTCTTTATTATTATGGCTGCTGGTCTCACTCACTCTTCATCTTTCATGGGCCAACATCTAATGCAACAGAAGTTACCCTGGCATGGTATGCGGCCGACACGCTGCTGGACATACATGGAGACACTCAGCTCAGGCCTGCTGTCAAGTATCTGAAAACCCAAATAAGTAGTCTTTACCTCTTTCTTCCATCTCTTTCTAGTTAAATCTGACAGGCCTGCTGCTAATAGCTTGTACCCCGGTGTAATTATAGAATATCTGAAAAACAAAGGAGAACCATTATCTCTCTGTAATGTGTCAACAAAACCTGCAAACTATGTTGCTATCTTCCTATAATGATGCAAGACAAGAGCTCATCCCAGTACACCTAATTGTTAAAGCCCAATGGGTTAATATTCATAGAAGTCCAATTAAAAACACCTCAACTATGTAACCATCAAGAGGGTACACAAACACATGGACAGGAATAAATAAATGGATAAATACATTACATGAAGGAGAACTTGATTGCACAAATCCTCTGACAAAAAAAAAAGATATCTTTGATTATATAATATTTGTATCCATGGTAACTGACTTTTCAGTGTCACCGCTTTTGTGGTGTCAGAGGAACAACACACATAGCTATACATTTTTCAAACTTTTGAGGGAGGAGGTCACCATTCATAAACTGAATGCTGCCCCACAGAAAAGCTGACCGACCCCATGGGTCGGACCCCGTCCAGGAAAAATCAGCTCCGTTGCAGCGCTGCCGATAATGAACTGACATGGACTTCTCTTTAAGCACACCCAGTTCATTTCACCAGCTGCGTGGCTACTAAGTGAAACCCGACCCCCAAAACAGCATCTATCAACCTTGCTTAAAAATCTTTTAGTGAAAAAAATCGTACCGTTTCCATGACAACAACATCCCTCAACTTGTGATGTATTTTTACAAGTAATTTGTATGTGATTTATGCATAACATTTTCATATGCGCAGGCAGCTGCACTGAGTCCTTCATTGTGATCATCTAGCCAAGTTCAAAGCGTAGTCCGGAAGAAGTGAGGAAAGTATTTTCTGTTAAGTAAATCTGAAGTAAGCCGAGAATTGGCCCAGAAGTGTTGGCATTTGTAGATGGTGTGGGCTTAGTAGTTGTGCTTCCAGTGGAGCCACTGGTTGTCTTTGGCTGGTGCTGGAGTCGTAGGAGGACGGGCAGGTAGGTGAGCAGCAGAGGCAAGTGGTCCAATGAAGAGTCTTCAACTTGAGCCGACTTGAATGAAGTGGGAATAGCTGGAAGCAGAGGTAAGTCGGCCATGTCTCAACCAGCAAGGTGGCACGGGAAAGACTAACATAAACACACGGAAATCAAAAGAGAGGCACAAAGCAGTGTTTATGGCATGAGATCAAAGGATGTGGTGAGAACTGGGTGCAAAATCAGGTCCTTTAGAGCTGCTCGATGATGAGGCTAATGAGGAACTGGTGCAACAGTTGAAGAGCTGGAACGCACAATCCTCTCAGGGGGTGGATTCCCATCCACACACCCAAACCGAGACTGAGAACAGGAAGAGCAGCCATAATGACAGGCAACCAGGGCCATGGCATAAAATGCCTTAGTTTTCAGTGCACACAACAGATGCTCTGACAACCAGTAGGGCTTTGATTGTCAGGCACACACAATGCAAAATGCACAGAAGTATGATTCACTTTCAAACTGCTGCTGGAAGTGAGCTGGTTGGTGAAAAAAAAAAAAAAGTTGGTGGGATGCGTTCGGCCTAATAACTGCATGTACAGCTCAGAGGAGAGGCGAGACTACAAGACAAATTTGTCTTTTGCACAATGACTGTTCTTCGTTTTCCTCCCAGATGATGCATCGCCATAGCAAAGACATGCTGCTGGAGCTACAGCACATGCCTTTATATAGACTCGGGAAGTGAATCACTCCGTCAATAAATGGCATCAAAATAAACCGAAATGTATTCAAGTCTCTCCATCTAGAGCAGAACACTGTGAGATCAGGCATTTACTGAGTTACAGACATTTTCTCTATCTACTGGGTCTTACGTTACGCTGTCTCTCTCTGCCTCGCTTACACTCTCCACCCTCTCTCGTATTGTTGCCCACAGAGTGGGTGACCTGAGATGAGCTCCCCCGCAGACAGCTCTGCTTCCCACCAGAGAGGGGCAGTGTGCAGTGCATGGATCTCGAGTTTAGGGTGAGTCGCTACAGTCTTCTTTGGCAGAATCATCAACAATTCAAATTTATAGGCACCTCCGAGAGTCACTCGCCTCAGAAATTGATGGGTGATTACTTTGTGTCATAGTGCTGATCCCAGTATAAAGTTAATGACTGCAGTAGCTGAATCAATTAGCTGGGAGTGATGTACCACTGTCTTTTTCACTTGGCTTCCTCAGCAATTATCCTTAACTTCAAAAGGTCAGTCAATAATTTAATAATCAATTGCAAGTGAAGAGTTGGAAAGTTTTAAAGCTCGATGGAAACCAGACTGAAAATAATGTAACTTTATTTCCAGTGAAATAAAAGAACTCCATCTTAGTGTATGTAATTCAAAGTGTATGGACAGAAATTCTCCTCCCTGACAAAGTACGAATATTTAATATTTTCTGAAGAAGGTGTAGCTCAGTTAAGTGGCGAAGGTTAAGTTTAAAGATCTGGAGAATTCATATTCTGAATAAATTAGAAAACCAATAACAAACTATAACCAATTAACTTTTTCTTTTCAGTGATTTCCACTAAAAATGCCAATCCAAAATATGTTTCAAATTTAAGGAATAGTAGAAAATAAATTAGGGAAATATGCATAATGCCATAGCATTATAGCAGTATAGCTGCAGTTAATTTCACCAACAGGAAAAACACACCTCCTTTTTCTTCACTTTGTAAAGCATATACATTAAGAGTGACACCAACCTTACAGATATAAATATAACGCTGTTATGAAAATTAACTGGGTGATGCGATAGAAAATTCCTCATTGAATTGAATTAGGAGCATCTTAAGATCTTTTCACACAGACGCTGCAACCCTAATATTTTGTAAATATTATCATAGGGAAATGTGTGGAAAAATGTGCTGTGCAAATAAGTCAAACAAGAACTGATTTTACCCTGCCAGCACCCTGACAGGAAGTGTGAATACAGCTGGTTATTGTCTGGATGATTCACAGTGAGTGGCTGTGTGTGCCATACACTGCTGGAAAAAAATGGGCTTTGCCTTTACCTGTCAAAGAGCTAACGCAGCTTAACAACTGACAGCCCTTAAAAACTGCAGCTTAAATGCACATTCAGTAAATTCACATTTGTAAAACATCAACTTCTTTCAAGAAATGAGTCATTAACATTTTTTCCTCACGGGTCTTTTTTTAAGCTCTGAAGTGACAATTCTGGATACAGTATCTTTTGTAATGACACTCTCCTGCTCCACCGTGTCTAAAACGACCCGGTGTTGTTGACCACCTGCTGAACCATGGTGTATACTAAAATTACTCTGTCCATCAGATTGTTAGTCTTTGGTGCACACTGATATATTTAGGGTTTACGCGTAGACTGGTGATACTGTGGATATGGGTGAATATTATCTATATATATATATATATATATATATATATATCCAGACAGTAGCACTTATCACTGCATTTTTTTTCACTTGTGGACAATCTTTTACTGTACTATTTCTGAGTTAAAAAGCTACTCACTGTCCACCATCAATATACTTAATCGATATGTTATGTTTAGTCTATTCAGTAAAAAAAATTTTAAAAATGAGGTTTTTTGGTGTCCACTGGTTGCTTGGCAACGAAGCAGAGATGACAAACTACTTCAACAAGTTGGTGAGTGAGCTTTATAAATGCTGGTCACTGGGATTATCTTTGTTTGGACAGTGCCCCACTAGTTATTTGCTTCTTCTTTCAGTAAACAAGCGTGTTTGCAAAAAGTCCAAAACAATTTCTTCAGTCGTTCAGATAAAACCCCGGAAATTTTATGAAGGATTGATCCCAGTTTTATGAAGCAGTTCCAGATGTGGAGGTCACTTTCAGTCTGTGCTGCCACATGACATGTGGTTTACATGCACAGATTACTTATCCCATTTTATTCATTTAGTTCAGTTAAATAATATTCTATCAATTCCCCAAAGAAATAATTTCTCATATGTATTAATTGTGATTGAAGCTATACCTTTACCATGTAAAGATATTGGAATAAAACATAAATCAGTGGGTTGAGGTATTGCTTTTGCAGCTTGACAACAACTTTGCTTATGAGTGCACATGCAGCGTTGGCAGGTAACAGATGAACTCTCTCAGTAGACAACAAGGACAGAGACTCACAGCCAACAGTTCAACATCTGAGGTGCAGAGGTGCTCCTTCTCATTGAAATGTCCAGGATTCCACCATCTGTTTTTCACAAGCACTTTAATCCTCCACTTTCAGTATTACACTTCTCTGCAGTCTCTGTCTGTCCATATCGCCTTGATCAGATGGGTGTTAGAGTTATTCCTGCAGCCATGTCTCCTTGAAAAAGAAAATATTGCCTTCCTTATGATCCTACTGTGTTCACATCAGCGCTCCAAGCTTGTCCGTTTCATCTGCCAGCGATCACACACTTTCTTAATGATCAAGAGGAAAAATGGTTTAACCCTCGTTCACCTTTTTTTACATTTGGTTTCTGCTCTGCATCCTAAACATCTCTTTTTCAATTCACTTTGATTTGAGATCTTTTCCCAAGCATTTATCGGGCTTTGGAAAGCTCAGTTTGCTGCTCTAGGAGTGTACAACTTTCCTGTTGCCATGGTAATGCATCAGATCAGATATAAACATTTGCCAGAGTTACCAACAGAAGAGCGTCCAGTAGCACAGCATTTAAACCAGCAAAGAAAAATGTTTAAAACTGTTGTGTTTATGAAAGAAAAGTCTCAAAGAAAAGTCTCAAGAACAGTCATCGTTTCCTGATGGAAGACTTTTGCTAGTTCTTGATCATGTCAGGGAGAGGATGTGGATTTTGGCTGATATACAATTCCAGATAGCACTTGCTCTCATCATTTGGCAAAAGGTTTGATTCAGTGGTCAAAATTCTTCAGGAAGAGATGCTATTCCAGCGCTGGCTACAACTGTGCACTGCAGTAAAGAAATGTCTAAAAATAGCAAGATGGACTCAACAAAAACTCAATGCAACAACGTACTAAGAAATTAGTCAAATTTAGCAATCCTAGGTTTACCACTAGGATTCATCTTGAAAGTACCCTGTTTTGAGCTTGCCATTCGTTTCTTGATCCAATCAGATTTTAACTTTAATCTGCAGTGTCAACTAAATATGTTAGAGTGCATGTAGATTTAAAAGAGGAGTGGGACATCTAAGACTTCTTTCAAATGATGCAAAAAAGTCTTTCCTAACCAGAGCCATGAGGTCACAGCAGAATTTAATTAATATTCAATCTGTGTTGTGTATTAAGAGTGTGTATATGTCTGTGCTCCTCTGGTTCAAAGTACTTAATAAGGGGCGGAAAAGCTGGAGGATGAGGTCTTTAATTTCAAATATTATCGTGATCCCAGTTTTAATTTGCACCTAAGGCACCAAGGCATTCTGGTACGAAATTTGACAGCATATAAACTCACCAAGCTACAGGACATCACTTAAATTATCTAGACTGGGCACTAAGGGCATTGTAATGAACATTCTTGTGAGCTGGAGCATTTCAGTGTTACAAGATGTGGACAAAGCTAATTGGTCAAGTCAACAGAACAAACTAGCTCGTCCTTAGGCTAGGATTTTTTTTATTCATTTTCTATTTCCAGCAGAGCTAAATGGTGCATTAAATATCTCACAAACATGCAGCGATTATAACCAGAAGCACAACCTGTAATGATTCACTTTATGTGATGGAAGGTTTCTGGAACATTTTCAGAGTGGAAAGAAATAGAAGTGGAATGAGACAGTGCTGAAGAGGCCATTTGCTCACATGCAGGGTCTGCCTCAGAGAGATGAAACTGGGAATGAGCATGTGAACCTGCAACTGTTTACTGCTGAACTATCCACCCCAGCAATGTATTTTTAGGACCCCTTGAACATTTAAAAGCCACAAGCACACTTGTTTCTCCTGTTTTCCATTAACGAGGGGGAAAAAAAAGAAAAATGAAATGGTTTCAATAAGAAGAGCAGTCTAAATGTTTTAGGCTGACGAATATACAAAGACAGGAACGACTTAATCTGCAGATATCTTCAAAAGTTGTGGGGATTAATTCAATACTCAGACAATATCATAAGCTCCCAGTTCGGCCATAAGCCCACTGCTGATCCTGTTTTTATCCTCATGGTTTGACTGTGGAATCAGCGTAATAGGTTAATAAAGGGAAAACAATCAGTTGCTGATTTCTCTTGTGGTAAGAAAAATATAGGCTTAAATGTTTGGATGAGAGTAAAATGTGTTTTCTAAGATTTGGAGGAACTAATAGGGGGGTAATCAAAGTTTGAAAATATAAACATTAAACTTTGGTGGAGGGACGGACCTCACTATCAACAAATCTATACTGAAATGGTTTATTTGTTCAACTTTGTTGAAATCTTAAGACAGAAACTCGAATAAATACTAAACAAAGTGACAAACACCTTAAATCATTACAACATTTTTTTTTTTAAATAAATATTTCAATATCATTACATATACTTTTAGACAAGTGCGGTAAAATACCTTAATTATTTGAGCAAACTGTTCCTTGCTGTCTCACAGAAGGAAGGTTCTGCATTATAAAAATGGCTTTGCGTATCTTTCCTGTGCCTGTATGGTTTTCCTTTTTCTACGACAACCCAAAGTGCTTAGCTAACTGGTCATTTTAAAGGCTGCAGGTGTAAGTGTGTGTGCTTTACTGTCTGTGTTAGCACTGTGATGGACAGGTAGTGGCTCTTAGGGGTATGCTGTCTCTCACCCACTGTCAGGCAGATTGCTTCTAGTGAGCATCTGCTGATAATACACTTGTGTTACTTAAGTGTCCCTATTTTGGCCATTTTCTCTCTGAATGAAAAACTTCAGCTATGTTTTCCATCTGCTGCATCACCTAAAAGACCACAGAGGGAGAGTCGAGAGGCTATAGCCCTCTCCTTTCCTAATACAGGAACAAACACACACACACACTCACTCAGTCTTTTGTGGGGTGATAATGCAGTTTTTTTTACATACCACATTGCCATGGCCCCAGTAAGACTTTGTCTCTTATGGTGATCAGTCTCCTATGACTTTTTCTACTTCAAAGCTCACAGGCCAATATAATTCAAGTGACAGCATTCCCATGAGAACAGTACTAGCATGCAGATATAGACATTACTCCCCCAATTTCTTGCTTAATAAGGTGAGTCTGGGCTTTTTTCTGTGATGACTAAAAACAGCTAAGCATGGGTGTAGCATTTTATAAAGAATCTACTCATTTTGCCTGCATTTGCCTGCATGCATTGTTCGTATATAAAATGAACATAAAAGTGTGTAAAAAATGTGCAGACCTTAATGTTTTTTATAGTTTAATGAGCAGAAAAGATATTGGCAGAGATGCTGTTACTATCAATTCTTTAATGCTTTAAAACTATATATCATGGATGTTTATTTCATTTATCAAATGTTCAGTACTTGTTGTAATAAAGGGTCTGATTAGAAATCTTAGTAAGTGCCGTTTTAGCACACTTAACACCCATCTTCAGAAGTGCCAAATTTAAAATGCACAGAACTGGAGAAAACTGGGGCAGTTGTGCCTAAAATGTTTACACTACTTTTGCACACAAACTCAGATGTTATTATCTCTTATTTGACAAGCCACTGGATATAGAGTAAATTAAATCTTAAACAAAATTTGTGATCATTAGTAGGAATCGCCTGAATTTTATATCTCACTTCTTTTAAATGCTTCTCATACGGGGCATATGCAGCACTAAAGCAATTAGTTAGCTTGGATTCACATGTGACACAGCAGCATATGCCAGTGATGAGTGAATAGTTGAACGAACCATGCCCAAACCAAGTGAAACATCTCCAGCTGTTTCTTGATCTTATCCCCAACGTGTCCCAGCTGTTTCTACAGGCAACACCGATTCATTTATGCTTTTCTCTGGTATGAGGGAGTTTGTACACAGCTTTTTCAAAAATGTTTGTCGTGATGAGTAATGAGATAATTATAGGTTAATGTTGGGGAATGCAGTATTAGGTTAAAAATACCTTTGCTTTCTTGGATTTCATCCGCAACCTGATTATATTGTTGCTGCTTGTGCGTTTCTGCATCTGGCAATAGCTCACTGACGTGGGTGGACTGACCATCATGAGTGGCCAATTGGGACCTCAAGGCCAACAGAGAGCTTAGAGAGGACTGCACCCTCCATATAGAGAAAGACTGGAGCATGGGATGTGGGTGTTGATGGCATCACTTGATCATTTGTCTATGGTTCTCCTTTTAAACCTTTTTTTGTTTCTGTAAATAGAAAAATAAACAACTAATGAATATCCAACACCAGTGAACTAGGAAATTCCCATATTTCCTGTAAAGTAGTTATTTCAGACATGTGTTTAAAAAAATCCTGCTTCTTTGTTAAATCCATCCATCCATCCATTATCAATACCGCTTATTCCCTGTTGGGGTCGCAGGGGGAACTGGAGCCTATCCCAGTGGTCAACGGGCGAGAGGCAGGGTACACCCTGGACAGTCCGCCAGTCCATCGCAGGGCCACACACAGGACATACAAGGACAAACAACCACTCACACTCAAATTCACTCCTAAGGGCAATTTCCCCAATCGCCAATCAACCTAACATGCAGGTTTTTGGACTGTGGGAGGAAGCCGGAGAACCCGGAGAGAACCCACGCAGACACAGGGAGAACATGCAAACTCCACCCAGAAGGGTCCTGGTTCCCCCGGGATTCGAACCCAGAACCCTCTTGCTGGGAGGCGACAGTGCTAACCACCACACCACCGTGCCGCCCTCTTTGTTAAATCATTATGGGAAATTAGTTGATTTAGCCTGTGACTTTTTAAAGATAAATAATACATAAAAGATTTATTACATTACTGGGCTGTTTTCAGATTGTTTTGCAGAAAGTATATTGCATATATGAGCTTTCACACAGTTGCCAGAAAGCAGGATTATTGATATCACAGTTAGTGTCAGTGCTACTGAAATGAGGTAACTTTAATGTGTATGACGAGGAAAAATGTGGACAGAGATCATCTTTAATCCAGGCCCTGTGGTAAAACTTTTTTTTAAATGAGCATTGTCCATTTATTGTTTAGGACTTTGGTAATATAAAGGAAATGTGTTAAGAAAAACACTACAGGACGCCAGCGGCTTAGCTCGTTATTTGAACTTGTCTTAAGGCAACCCTCACTATAAATAACTGTGTGCAACAACTGACTGTCACAATGATTTTCAGTTGTGAGCATAACATTTTTTCATAAATCGGTCTAACTTCTTGACAAGATGCACATAATTTGTTTAGTTTTCTTCTTTAGTCAACCAACCAACTGTCAGTTCCTTCAGCATTGTTGCTTATTTTACAAGCTGATGCAGAATTTGCTTGCTGGTCTCAAACTGACTCCAGCTTTTGAACTCATCTAATCTATGACTAAATCCCGTAAAGCTTTGCTCTCTTTTGACTCTTTTGGCATGTCACGTGGTCTGTTCAGGTGTGATTAATTCAGCAGTCCATTAAGGTGAACGGTGCTTATTAATTCAATGAGTTACCTCTACTCCTCTCTGCGATGGAAACCAGAAATACTAGCTGTAAAAGGGGTCCGCTGCAGCTTCATTTCCTGTGTAGAAGCCTGTTGTCTTCAGTAACTCTTATTCATGCCAGCTTTTTTGGCTTTTGGATGACTGCCCAGTCTGTTTTTGCTCTGTTTTGCCTCTGATGGCTGCCTACCTGTTGCTAAACCCAATCCTGTCATCTGACAAGTAAAAGTGTCTTGCTCAGTTTGTTTAGGTGATACCCAAACTTTTAAGGTTCCACAATTAAAATATTCTTAAGCCTTGAGACCATGGTTTAATTTGGTTAAAGAGAATACCACATATCAGTCTATATTGAGCCTCCATCAATATTAATCCTCCATCTGTCTATAAAGCTGAACCCCATTTCCTCATTACCCCATGTATCCTCATTATATGGGCACAAATCTTACAGGTTCTTTTACAGTCTTGTTTCCTGCCTGAAAATGTTAGTAACTTTGAATTTAGATTTTGGATTTTTGGCAGGCTGCCCGGCTCCCTTAGGTCTTGTTTGCCTCTGCTGCCTGCCCACTTGTTTTTGACCAGCAGTTTCTCCAGTGTTTTGCCCACTAAATTGTTATTTTTTCTACTTTACTCCTACCTTCTTGTCCAGCCTTACTGACTGTAATAACCCTGATTTTTAAAACTTAAACCGCAGGGATAGACAGCACAAATGGAATAGCAAGAGAAATGTAGTGTAACCTAAGAATGCGCTGGTGTATTGATTTCCATCCATCTATGGTGGCGACAGCAGGTTAAGCATGTCATCCCAACATCTATGTGTGCAGCCTGCATCTCCCCCGTCTCCAATGGGGATTGATTTTATATCTGTATTTAACCTTGAGCTATCATAGACTACCTATGGAAAACGGTGTTCTTCTCTGGCGCTGGGGGCTGCGTGGGCTGGCCTGGGGGATGGTGGGTCCAGGGCCAGGCCCCCTACCCCTCTCCCCTTTGGCTCCAGAACATAGATCACACTCACTCATGTAGGGTTTGGGGGGCCATGGGGCATCTGCGGGGTACCACCTAGGTGGTCCTCTTTTCTGTGCCCCATGGTGCCTTCATCCCCCCTGTTTTATCAGCACTTTAGACACTACTAGCCATTTACCCACACACTTTAGGTCCAGGGTGGTGGGTGTGCTGAGTGGGGTCGGGTGAGCGGGGCCCCTCAAAATAAAAATTAAAAAAAGATTTGGAAACATCAGACTTGCTAAAACCATGCCTGAAAGGCTTCTTACAGAGCAACTGTAAATTGTGGAGGGCTTCTCGCAATCCAGACTCACAGACTAACAAGCAACATAAGTAATT
>JABUIW010000013.1:304799-345167 GCA_013363375.1 Menidia beryllina | reverse complement strand
GATAGATAGATAGATAGATAGATAGATAGATAGATAGATAGATAGATGGCTCTGGTTTTCAGCACAGTACAGCGCCATTCAGCACCGGACAGCGCCGTTCAGCACCGGACAGCGACATTTCAGCACCGGACAGCGACATTTCAGCACCGGACAGCGCCGTTCAGCACCGGACAGCGCCATTCAGCACCGGACAGCGCCGTTCAGCACCGTTCAGCACCGGACAGCGCTGTTCAGCACCGGACAGCGCCATTCAGCACTGGACAGCGACATTTCAGCACCGGAAAGCACCGTTCAGCACCGGACAGCGCCGTCAGCACCGGACAGCGCCGTTCAGCACCGGACAGCGCCATTCAGCACCGGACAGCGCCATTCAGCCCCAGACAGCGCGATTCAGCACCAGACTGCGCCATTCAGCACCGGACAGCGCCATTTCAGCACTGGACAACTACCAACCAATAGCTAGATGGATAGACAGTGTAAGTATATTTATATGTACACCTATAACTGTTCCCAAAAGCAAGATGACAGATGCTGTATACAACATTTCTAAATGGCCTTATAAACACTTACATATGTTCTACATATGGTTTAAAGCTAATCTATTATTAAATGCCCAATGACTGTGATGTTAAGCATTGGTCTTGAATTATAACACAAACAGGAATTTGGGATGTCCCATTTCATTAGCTTTGATTTCCCAGGACGATATCAGCGGGACTGCCAGTGCCATGTTTCACTTCACATTTTCCAGAAAAAACACAGGAATGAACTATCCACACCAATAATTACAGAACCTTTTTTTGTAATTCCTCTCTTACATGAGTACATTTGATGTGGTGTCATTTTATCTGGGTGGGAAGAACTTGCATCATGATCTCTGAAGGTTTCTCATTTATACAAGAGCTGACAGAGACAGAGGGATAGAGGTCTAAACATTAAAACAACAATGTTGATCCGCCTTCACAATTTGGCTCTGTTTGCTGCTGCCAGTATACGCAAAGTACCCATGACTTTAGAATATGTACAAGAAACAAATGGATTTAGGAATAGATATGTCATGATGTGAAGAAAGCTGAAAAAAAGGAAAAGAATATTAATTGGATGATAAATTGTTGAACTTAATACAAATTGCATTATAACACAAAACAAAAATTGCAACAGGGTTTTCTTTGAAGTGTCTCCAAAACTAAAGTTGGGTTCTCACTGAACTCAGTGTACCATGCAGTACCATGCACTTTGAATTGTCTTGTACATGAAATGTGCTATACAAATAAACTTTCCTTACCATGTCAGTATCTGAAATTCACAGCTGATTTAAGTGATGAAAACACATTTAAATGTACACAATATTCCATCTTTCAGACACCACAGTAACTCTTTATGAAATATATTGTATGTATGTATGGCACAGCGTGGAGATACTGCTGGTTTGAAGTCAGCCCTTCTGAATATGAAGGTCTAAACTTGCCTGCTCATTAGAAAACAGCATAACGAGAAAAGAGAGCAGCCTGAGCAATTACAACTGACAATCCTCCATGTTATGTGTATGAGTCTCAAATTCTGATACAATTGCCTGTGGCTTCTGTTGTTCCCTTTACCATGTGTCAATAAATAGACAATTTCAATGGCTGGACTACCCACTCTCTTCTGAAAAAGATCTAAAATTGTAATTTGGCTTCATATGATAGGCATATGAGATACATCAGTTTTATATAAATTTAACATCTGTGCTCTTTTAGAGAAACGACAGGTGTTATCTGTGTTCAACAGCATCCTCCTAACATGAAAGCATGATTTCTGATCCAGGAGGATCCCAATGATCAAATAATCACCTGCTGTGCAGAAAACAACATGATAATTTCATCTGTTGCCCTTTTCCTTTCATATATTCAACAGTACTGTAGATCATAGGCTGCAAAAAGCAAAATCCTTTGATTGCTTTGCTTTCAAAACACAAGAAGGTACAGATTGAAAACTGTACCACATTTAATGGCAATTTTGAAAAAAAAATAGACTGAAAGGCTTTTAGAAATGTTTCTGTAAAAAGACAACATAAAAGGATAAACACCACAGTGAAAGGGACACTACCAGTCTGTCTAAAACAGCCCAACTTTCGAAGAAATATAACATTGATACTGGCAGACATTTATTTTCTTCTCCACTCATTATACTGCAGGTTTCTGAAGCTCGATGTCAAGATAATATGACTTATTAATGTATTCCTCTGAGCTCACAGCATTTTAATAAGCTACCACATTAAATTAAAGCAATACAAAGTTGTACAGATCTTTTGAAAATACTTTGAGTTTATTGTGCCAAACATTTATTTTTGTTTACGTATATATATTTGATAGCCGATAAAACAAATATAAGGAATTGAGAATTGTATGTTTAAAAGATATTGCAAGCAAAATGACAGGAAACAAAGCAGGACACAAAGTGTGCAGAATTTATTTTGAAACTACTCTTCTATGATAGCATGTAACAATTGTGCTGATATTGTTTCTTTTTGCTAAATGAAGTCATATCTACAGATGTTTTGGAGATGATAACTTCCATGTCTTCAAGTGGTCCTTATTTCGTCTTTATTCTCGTACCACAAATACCAACCCCCAATGTGGTTCCTTATGATCCTCTCCAAAGCTTTCATCACAAGAAAGGGAGAGCCACAGGTCTCAGGCCACTCAGGGGATTTAGCAGAGCTCTACTTGGGGATAGGGACAACTGTGGAGTGCTTCCACAGCTGGGGTACTGTGCTACTGTCTAGGATTTATTAAAACAGGGGCTGGAACAAGTTTTTGTTATTTAGCTTGGCACATTTTAATTCCTAGATTCTCATCTCCTGTAAAACTATTTGTCACTGCTAATAACCCATCTCACACACACACACAAACATGTAACTCTGGCACTTACCCCATTTATCATGACGTGGGTGTGGATAGCCTGTGAGGCTGAGTGGATACTGCAGGCATGATCCTTGTTTAGTTGGCATGATCTGGTCTGTGAATGAGAGACAGCAGCATTTCTATGAGCAACAGCAACAAACTGATTGTAGTTTAGAGTGTAGCAGCAGTCAGGTGTGCCTCTGAGCAGGATGGGTTCGACACATGAAAAAAGACTCTTCAGCAACAGCAGGGATTATCTGAAACTGATGGACACCCAGCAGGACTCCTGGTACTCAGGAAGCCTCGTTATCTTTCACTGTATGGCCTATCCAGGAGGAGTCCGTTTCAAGTGGATGTGGATGGATCCTGCTGCTTTTCTTTCCCCCTTTAATCTTTTGTTTCTCTCTCCATCTATCTATGAAAGTATCTCTTATGCTTCTTGCTCTCTTGCAAACAAACACACATGTCCCCAGTCCCAGTGGGAGTTTCCTGACAGTAACCCTCTGACCTGCTGCAGAGACTGGATGTCTCGGTGCAGCTGTTCCAGCTCAACACTCACATGACTCCCACAGGAGGAAAACTAATGTCGGTGATCCGCCCACAGATATGTCCCCTACTGTCCAACCAGCGGAGGTGGGGAGCAAGAAAACTTGCAATTAAAAAATATTTAAACCCTTTTCTTGTGTATTCTGAACATTTAAATCATAGACTAAATGTTTTCCATACAAAAAGTTTCAAATGATCTCAGGTGTCCATATTTTTTCATTTTCCCTCCCACAGCAGTACTGAGATTGCTGTTACCATCACAGTCCAACAACAGGGTTTTGTCTGATATGTGACTCAAAGCAGGTAGCTTAAACCTGCACAGCATACTTTCTTTTTACTTATACATGTAGAAGAGTTCTACAACATCTCTAGCATTATAACTACTTTATTCGGGAGCCTATATACAAACTGCTGAAGGGGCACAATTTTTCACAGCAACGTCTAGTTGCTATGCCCTCCAAACAGCCAAATATTCCAGGTTAGGTTTCTCTCCAGAGGCAATCAAATAGCAGTGACGTCTGAAATTGTTTCTAACCTAGCTCTTACCAAAACCCAGAGGTTTTCAAAACCCCTGCTATTGTTTATATAAAGGTTCTCAGGGCCTGCACAGGTTGGATATCAAATTATCCATCCATGCATTATCAATACTGCTTATTACTAGCTGGATCACAGGGGGGGCTGGAGCCTATCCCAGCGGCCATTGGGTGAGAGGCACGGCTGTCCCTGGACAGGCCGCACACACACACACACACACACACACATTCACTCCTGAGGACCAATTTAGACTCTTTAATTAATATACCATGCATGTATTTGGGCTGTGGGTAAAAGCTGGAGAACTATTGACAGCTCACGCATACCCAGGGAGAACATGAAAATCCCCGTACTTTAATAGAATATCAAGTCATTTGTATGATTCGTGATTCGTGTATGATTTATAATCAAGGTAAAATTTTTTGAGCATTTAAACCCTGAGACACATGCTGCAGTACCTAAAGTTCATCCACTTCTTAACATATTGTACAGTGATCAAAAGCTAAATGATGACATTGCAAGTCGTTGACACAGAATGTAAAGCTGAAATCTAATGGGTCATGGCTTTTTTAAATACATTTAACTTACTTTTTTCAGCCTGTTCTCTCTCATCTCTTTCTACTGACAATTGAGGCTAATAATTAAACCTACTGCGAATGATTCACTGTCTGTATGATCTTATTATAGGAATATTTAGGGGGTATATAAAGAACCAGTCCTTAAATAACCCTGTCCAGATAGAAAAAAAAATGATTGGATAGCTTATGATTGGATCTGTATATCGATTTGCATATCTGTGGACTCGTGTTTAATTGATAGGCTGTTTAGTGAGACAACCCCAAATACACGCACACGCTACTCAGAACCACCACGAAGTGGTTGCCTTCTACACCGTTTAACGTACCGCTCGCTAAAAATATAGCCCGGTCTTAGCCTGAGGCTTGCTGCTTTTTCCACAGCCGGCGAGGGGGCTGTCTGCAGCGGGTGTAATCTGAAAGCCAGAGCCTGTTACGGTGTGATGCATGGTGGAGATGCCGGGAGACGGCAAGGTCGTCTGGGTTACGGGCTGAATCCGGTGGAGATGCAGCAGTTTGCGGAGGCACAGTTTGTTGTCAGGCGGGTCCATCTGGCGGGCGGCAGAAGGACTGCTCATGCGGAGACGCCGTGGTACTGTTTTAGCTGTATCTCTCGCCTCCATCCGCTATGCTCCACTCGCTCCTTGACACACTTTCCCACAGTGTTCAGAGGAAGTGTTGAAAACACAATACTTACTGTACGGAAAAGCCTCGCGCCGACGGGCAGGTGCTACGGAGAAAACTTTTTTTCAACTTCAATTATGCTAATTAGTTTAGCTAGCTGTGGCCCCATACGGCTCCAAAACAAATGTTGACGCTATAAATGTTTGGTTCACTTACAAGCCATTAGCCAATTCGGAAGTGTATCCACAGTGCTTATTTACCATTGTGTGTATCAGTGCCTCTCACCGTGTTTGTAAGCAGCACTGCCCACCCGCGGAGCTCATCAAGTCTCACCGGAGTCTGTGGAACTCAAGCCCCGGCCGGCCGCCGAAGAATAGCGTTCGTTAAATATTCATCCTCCGATCCCAGCGGCACAATTTTTCTCCCTGCAGACCGACCCCTTCTGCTTTGAGCTTAGCCAGAGTATCAGAAAAGGTGGGCACCCGTGTAAGTGACTAAGAACATGTAAAAAAGGATTTATTTACACATTTGGTGTTCGTCTTTTTCTGCCTTCATCTCCCTCTTTTGACCTGCGAGGGGATGGGGAGACGTGGCTATGGAGCACCAGTGACGTGAGGATTTCTAGAGTCGGGGTGTGTTGACAGGAAGGTAGGTTTATTTTTAAGGAGAATGGATCTGCTCTTCAATTTGTAGCCCATACACACATCAGGCATGCACAGCCTTTGATTGGTCTTCTCCTTGTGACTTTGCATCCTCTTCCTCCCTTCCTGCAAAATTCTGTTTCTCCTATTTTGTCCATTGTGTCTCACTACCACTCATAACTTAATTGAATCAGACAAGAAATTCCATAGATACGGTTCACAAGCCCCTTGCTGCAGGCCTGCACTTACCTGACCACCCAGCTTGGACCTGTTAGGAATGCTGCAGGTGTAGTGCCGCTCCACTAGATAGCAGCAAATTGCTGTGTGTTTATGTGTTTGTGCATTTCAGTTTGTGTGTTACGTGACAAGCCTGATCTCTTGCTTCCCCTCAGGACTTGAACGCGTTTGATGAGCCTCATCAAGTCCACCTCTGTTATAATTCTGCTTGATTCTCCCAGGCATATATTCCGGTTTCTCTGTGCTGCATTCTCCGTACAGTTTATTTCAAAAGACGGAGTACCACCTCCCAGCAGTGATTGCTTTGATATGAGGGACACTGGCTGCAGCTCAGAGCTTTACACATTTGATAGGGTCTCTTCACCATTGCTCAAAGGCACATGTGTATTTAGATGGAAACAATGGGAAAGTCAGAAATACTCTTTCATCACTTTCTGTCTATGTAAAGCATCTTTATCAGCACAATGTGCACGCATGCCCTTTGCCGGTTGGTAATGAGATAGACTAATGTACCAAGAGATTGGGATCTGGCAACCAAACACCTTGGCTGTGTAGAAGGACAGATCCAGCAATCTGACCCTCTCCCTCTGGAAGAGGGACAATTTGGTTGATGGCACTAATAATCACAGCCCTGTTACTGATCCTTTTCTGGCAGTGGCTTTTTGTGAATGTGTGTATGCTAGAGTCAATCCTCTGTAATTGATACAAAGAGGGAAGACGTCATATGTATAACAAGTGGGTCCCCCGCCCCCTCTCCCGTTATTGTGGAATTAGGTTAATTAGGGCCACAGTTTCTTTTTCAAGTCTGTTTCTATGTATTTAAAGGACAAGTCAATGTACACAATAACAATCTCAAACCTTCCAATGTTTAGTGGTCTAGAGGAGCACGTCAGATCATAAACAGACATTTATACATGGGCTTTCTCATGCAAACAAAGTAACTTAAGGTAGCTAATTGCTGGATTTGATGGAATGTTAATGCCAATCAGGCTGGTCTTCTCCATCACATGTCTATCTCCTTTTCTCTATGTCTCTCTATGGACCCGATATATTATTTATGTCCCGCCCCCTCAACCACTCAGAGATCTCAAATTTCACCTGTAGGGCCAGATGACAAATTAAGACTCCTTCTACAACCTAACACATGGAACTGTCCGTGCCACATACACTTACTCATACGTACGAACATGCAAATGCACACAAACAGGTGACTCATCTGCCCATCTCTCTTTTTTTTCTTCACACACACTTACACACATTAGTTACCAAACTCTCTGAGGAGGGTAGTGTGAACAGGGTGTCGTGTTGTGTGAGGGAATGCGTTGAAGTGAGCAACAGAAGACAGGTCAGAGGAAGCGGCTTGCAGTGACCTGAAAACTTTGCCCTAAATTTTTAAGAAAAAAAATAATTTTTCAATTGTTTTTTTTTTTCATACTTTAAAGAAGAGCCTTGTGAGCAGAGCACAACAGGTTTGAGGACTGCATATCCTGGATTTATTCTTTAGCAAAGTTTGTTACAGAAGTTAAGGTGACCGCAATGGAATAATGTTTTAATGACGAATTTTGGATACCCTGCAACAAGAAGTTTGCTTTAGCTGAAGCCACTGGAGTAAGCCGGAACTATTGAGGGGGTAGAGTTTTAGCTGGAGTTCTAGCTGCATATTTTCTGTTTTATCAGTGCTTGTATCTAGTTTAGCAGGAAGCTAATGGTGCAGACATCATACTGAATGTTAATTAATGAAACCGACGCAGTAATATCTTTGTAAGTCTTCACAGTTGGGTTGATTTTGATCATACTCATGCATGCATAACCAGAAACAGATTTATTGGGAGTGTTTAGAAATCACACACTGAACTCTGACTCACTGCACCAACTGAATTTAAAGCATACATAGGATATATTAGAGTTATTTAATCTTTTTTAAAAGGGATGTACATTTTTTTATGTAGGGGTCAATACTCTTTATAAAGTCCTGCAACTGAAACTTGACATTTATGATTAATGAACATCTATTGCAAGATGTTGGAAAGAGAGCAGTCAGTCTTTAAGCTGTAAAGTACAATTTCTGTAGAGACTAGGTTTAGAATTTTATAGGAAATCAGCATGGTTGCTGGATTAATTAGTGTGTTAAATCTCAGCAATAACTGCAAGACTTTACAAAGGTCTTGAGCAACAATTCATTTCAGCAAGTAGGTCCAGAAATTCAATCAAATTTCTTTAAAACAATCTGAACCTTTTTAAACTGGCTTTCTATAGCTAGCGATGTAGTGGTAGTCTTCAAGATAAAAAGGTTCAGGACATGTCAAAGTTCAGCAGTCCTTTTTGCATTCTCTGTCAATATCCCAAAGCCCACAATTACCTCCTTAGCTTTGTCTGTTTTTAAATCTAAGTTATTTTTGTCTCACTATAATCTCAGATGCTAGTCATCCTCCCCGTAGGCTGAGTTGACTTGTGTAATCTTTAAAAATGCTACAACAAATGGAAACAATTTCTGTGTCTTTGGGGTTAATACTGACAAAGTACCAAAATATGAAATTTAGAATACTTGTGTTGATGTCATACTGATGTCTCAGTCCTGGGAAACAAATATAAAGATGGCTCGAAACCTTTGCATAGAACTGTATTTCAGAGAATATGTGAAAATATCTGTAAATGACTGCTAACTAAGAAATGCATATCTGTACAGGAGCTTTCATGGGGACCAGATTTTGGCAGTGTAGAGCTGCATTGGCTTGGTGGAACTGTCCTCACACTGATACTGATCTAACATATAGTGCCTTTAGCACACAGTCAAAAAGGCATATCTTAACCAAGAAATCATTTTAGAGGTTTGTCACTGATTTTTTTTTAAACATCTGATTTTCTTTACCTATATTTTTCTACACTGTAAGTTTAGTGATATTATTCTGTCTTTTTCTGTGTTTGTTTTTGTTAAGATCACCTGCACGGCGTCCTGTTCAGAGGGCATGGTGTACTCCTAGCCTCTTGTCAAAATGCCTGGCAAGAAAGACACTAAAAAGGATGCGAAAAAGGGTGGAAAACCTGAACCAGAGAAAAAGAAAGCAGAGGAAAAAAAAGGAAAGGATGACAAAAAGGGTGGAAAGGATGACAAGAAAGCAATCAAAGATGACAAGAAAGGTGGGAAGGATGATAAGAAAGGAGGGAAGAAGGGAAAGGAAGAAGGGAAAGGGAAAGATGATGGGAAGAAGGGAAAAGACAAGGGGAAAGGAAAGAAAGTGGAGTCTGAAGAGGAAGACGAGGAGCTAATGAGTGATGAGGAAGAGGAAGAAGACTTAAGTGAAGAAGATGAGGACTCAGAAGATGATGGAAGAGGAAGGGGCAGAGGAGGCAGGGGAGATAAAGGAAAGAAAGGGGGGAAGTCTAGACGTGGAGAAGACTCAGAAGATGATGATGATTATGAAGAGGAAGAAGAGGAGGATGAAGAAGATGAAGAATTTCACAGTAAATCTAAAAAAAAATCTAAGGATGGCCAACATCACAAAGGAGGTAAATCTGATGCTGATGCAAAAAAGAAAAAAGGCAAAAAGAAGGAGGAAACCCCTCAAGTTCCAACAAAGGAAATCCCAAAGAAAGGTCTGAAAAACATGTCTCGGATGTTCATGAAATTTTCTGGCTTCAAGAGACGCAGGAGCAGCGTTAAGAAGCTTAAGAGTACTTCGCGTTTGTTCCTTCGACTGGGAAAGAGAAAGAGCCGGCTTGCAAAAAAGAAACGTCGCAAGTCCATGTTAAAGAATACCTCACGCTTCATGATGAAGTTTAAGGGCAGCAAAAAGAGAAAAAAGGAAAAGGAAGCCAAAGAAAAGGCTGCAGCAAATGATGGAAAAAAACCAACCTATATGCTGCTTCGTCTGGGAGGGGGAAATCAGAAGAAGGGGGGCTTCTTCAAAGGTTTTTTTAAAAATAAGGATGGTGTACCAGCTGACAACTTCAAAAACAGTAGTATGTTACTGGGTAAGGTTGCAGCAGCAACTAACTGGCTGACCAAACGATTCCTGTCCACCAAAATGAGAGGACATTCAGGAGAACAGGGCTGGGGTGGTCATAAAGGAAACCGTCGGCAGTCAAGTTCCAGACAATATATTCAAGGTTATCATAATAATGGTTATGAGCATGGGGAGATAAATGGACACAACCACCAACATCTGTTCCACCAGAAAGGTTATGGAAGGTATGATGGTTATGGAGATGAGGGGGCAGAATTTGGAGGTGAGGATGACTTTGGTTACTATGAGGATGGGGCAGGGGGAACTGACTATCAAGACCTGGGGTACTATGAGGAAGAGAGACTTTATGATCCAAATGCAGAATATTATGAGGATGGTCTTTACGATGATGGTACAGGGGATTACTACAACCCTTATTCGTCCACTCAAGAGTACTATGATAACCAGGAAGTTGATTACTATGGGTCCCAGCAACATCAAGCAATGTATGGTGATGAGGCTATGGACTACTATGCAGTAACAGGTGACGGGTATATGTATGGAGGGGAGGTAGATGGATTCCTTGACCCTCAAACTCAGATTTATTATGATGAAAATGGACATGGAGTAAACTATGGAGTTGGACAAATGAGTTACAATGGCAGCGGGCAGGCAGGTTATTATGAGAACCCCTATGTTGCTACTATGGGAATGCAAGCAGGGTTTTCACCAGACTTTATACTTAGCTATAGTGATGCTGGTATGCCCTACCAACACTTTAGCTCCCAAGATACACCTGGATTCCAACCTGGGAGCCACCACGTCTTTGGCTTCGAAGGAAAACCTAGTGATCAGGTACAGGGCTTATATGCAGATCAGTATGCAGGGCATTTTAATCAATATACGGATGATACTAGTGGACTTCAGCAGGGGGATATTACATTTAGAGTACCTAGACCTCAAGTGCGGCTCTTTGGGAAAGAGCGTCTTGATGTTCCTTTACCCCCTCCACCTATCTTGCCACCTGATCCAGAATTTGAAGACATGTCAGATATCCAGTATGAAGATCAGATTCCTCTTGCACCAAGTCAGCCAGGTGAAATTATGTCACTACGGCAGGATATGGCTATGTCACCACAACAGCAAATAATGATGTCTTCTCAACTGCAACCCATGCATATTTCTCAAACACTGCCCCCCCAACAACAAATGATGTCAACACAGCAACAGATGATGTTTCCACTCCAACAGACAGTGTTTCAAGAGCCAAGTATTTCACCTCAGATGAGTCCACTACAGATGTCACCACAGCAACATATGATGCCCCAGCAAGTGATGTCACCACAAGAGGTAATGTCTCAACAAATTCTGTCACCACAACAGTCAATCACACCTCAAATGGTGTCACCTCAAGAGCAAATGATGTCACAGCAAATTCTGTTTCAACAGCAACAGATGACTCCACACCTGATTTCCCCACAGGTAATTTCATTGTCACTGTCTCCTAATTTTTTCTCAAACGAGAAAGACAAAAAATAATTCAATAATGAGGAAAGGGTAAAATGATGATGGATACCAGGTGTACACCATTTTTCTTGGTTAAATAATTTTCATCAGCAACTGATGTTCATTCAGAAAAGAGCTAAAGGAATGCAATCCTTTCTAAATTTTTATCTATTAGAAGTATCACTTAAAACCAGTTATTTAACGAAAAACCCCAAATCCAATTCACTGGTTGACAATCAAATGCCTGTCTTCCTTAGATAATAACTATTTTTATTTTCTGTTTGTTTATTCTACAATTTTTACTTTTACAGGAGATGATGACTGACCAAATGGTAATATCACAACAGCATGGGTACAGACCCCCTTCCATTCCAACTCCATCTGCCATGATTATAAAGCAGGCAAGCATGTCTCCACTTCCTGTTCGCCGCATACAACCATCTCCAACTCCCTCCCGCCACTCTATCATTATACCCCCCCAACAAATGCAACACCATGCCCCTGCCATACCTTCCTCGTTCCATGGACAGAGGCGTAGTCCATCACCACAGCCATCCATGAGGAGTGGGTTCATTAATACCCAAAGACCCCCATCTGTTATATCGAGAAGGATCTCACCTCCTACCTCTCCTGTGATGTCTCCACTTAGTCATCGCAGAATGCAACCACAGAGATCACCATCCCCTCATGCTCGAGGACCCTCACCACCCCACTCTCCCCGCGCTTCCATGATCCATCGCAGTCCTTCAGTCTCCCCAAGAGCATCAATGAGGCAACATTCTCCACCCCAACCCTCATCACGTCCTTCATCCATGAGAAGGCAAAGTCCCCCACCATCTTCCGGGCCCACCCGTAGCTCATTTAGAGGGGGAGAGATGCAAAGGTCTCCCTCCCCTCCCCGCTCCACTGGCAATGCATCTCCTCCTCTTTCTCCACGCCTCAGCAGAAGACGATCCCCCCCTCCATCCCCATCTCGTCGAAGTTTATCCCCTGTGGGACCTCCACCTGCCCGAACATCTCCGACTCTTTCTCGTCGCTCAACTCGACTACTGAGAGACCCTACACCACTAGCTAGGCCTCGAATGGGGGGTAATGTACCTTTAGGTACAGTCAGACCCTCCCCTATGGGTCTCCGAGGCCGTCCAGTACCCCCTCCCACCCAGAATGTTCGTCCATTTCGTGCCTCGTCTTTAAGAAGCAATAGATCTTCTGTACTCACAATAGACTCCTCACTCCATTCTTCCCCTTTTCAGTCTCCTCACATGGTCCATCGTACCCCTTTGGGGAGAAGAGAATCTGGAAGGCTTCCTCGTCGCCCTGTAGCTCGTGGGCGGCCCCTTATGGTCCAGCAGTCCAGAGGAAGAATGTCTCCTGCTTCCCCACAGCTCTCTATAAAACACATGCCCCGGCCTTCATCCCCACGCCTCTCTCCTCGACTTTCTCAGCCATCTTCCCCCCTCCCACCTGGGTATGTTGTCCATCCCCCAACTTATGCACCAGAAACCTACATGTCAGCAGTCCCAAATGTTGATCCTTACACTGAGCAGTCATATCAGTCTTTTGTCCCTCCTTCTCCCATGCTATCCGGTGGTTTACAGAATCAAGCCATACGACAGGGTACACTTCTGCCCCCCTTCGGAACAGAGCTAGGGCAAATGGTGGGCACAGGTGGGATGACTACAGAATTTCTTCCTGCTTCCCCAACACTGTCTGGTGCTATGCAAAACCAGGCCATACAGGACACATCCTATGTTCCCTCACAGCAACCGATGTCACCTTATGAACAACCTATGATGCCTTCATCTCCCCAGCTCTCTGGGGCTTTGCAGAATCAAACTTTAAGAGATGCGTCCTTCGTGTCACCTTTGCAAAGACCAATGTCACCTTATGAACAGCGTCTTCCTCCTTCTTCCCCAATACTATCTGGGGCTTTGCAAAACCAGGCAGTGAGAGAGGCATCCTTTGTTTCACCACTTCAAGGACCTCAGTCTACAAATGTCTCATCGGTGCCCTCATCTCCAATGCTCCCTGGAGCCGTGAGACATGGTGAAGTGCAAAGAGGACTTGCTTCTTATAGCAGTCCTCCAGTACTGTCTGGAGCTTTGCAAAACCAGGCAGTAAGAGAGGCATCCTTTGTGTCCCCTCTTCAAAGACCTCAGTCTCCATATATCCCATCTGTGCCCTCATCTCCAATGCTTTCTGGGGCCATGAGACATGGTCAGGCGCTAAGAGGAGTTGCTTCTTATAGTACTCCGCAGTTACGTTCACCGTATGGACCAACTGTTGTTACTCCATATGATTATATCTCTGAGCCTGGCCCAGGACCACTTCTCCATGATGCACTGCAAAACCGATCTGAACTGCAGAATGTCTCTGTTTTGAGATCCCCTGTAATGCAACATCGTAATCCCTACGCACCAGCTCAACCTCAGCTCCACAGTGCTCTTCAACAAAATCCAAACCTACGTCAAGCAGCTTATCGGACACCTGTACAACTTAGACGACCCTCACATGTATATCAACCACCGTCTTCACCAGTACTGGGGAGCGCCTTGCAAAATCCGCAGTTGATGCAGGCAGCATATCGACTACCAGATGGAACTCTGGTATCACCTTATGCAAATCCACGTTCTTCCCCTTTACTTGGCCATGCAATGCAGAACCAACAAGTCCGTGGAGCTTCATATATCTTGCCTGATGGATCAGTTATTAGGGTAAGTAAATAAGAGCCATTAAATGAATGAAAGAAGTATTTTGAAGGAATTCTCTGGTTGTGCTTTCTTTGGTTATAAGTAGATTTGTGATTTATTGTACAACTCCATCCCTGTTCAGGACCCTCGCGCACTCCAGAAGCCAATGTCGCCTAACCTTCACGGAGCTCTTCAAAATCAGAATATCAAGGCTGCTTCCTACACTCTTCCTGATGGAACCATCATTAATCCTACACAGCAAGTAATCCATTAGTGTTTCTTAAATTTAACTCATAATGTTTATTTTTCTTACATGGTTGCTCCATACGTGGCTGTGCCTCAGTTCCGAATTGGAAGGGCTGTACTGAAATTAAATTTCGTTGTACTGGGACGCTGGTTCAATGACAAGAAAAATTCTTCTTCTTTTTCACTATAGCTCTTATATTTGTTGACTGTATTTTTAGTACTAATTTTCTTTCTTCTTTTTGCTTCGCTTGTCAAGCAACCCATTTCCCCAAACCTTAGCAAGGCCCTAAACAACCCAGCTCTTCGCCGAGCCTCCTACTCTCTTCCAGATGGGACCATTGTGATCGACTCCAGGAAACCACTTTCCCCAGACCTATCTGCAGCGTTACAAAATCCTTACCTGAAGAGTGCCTCTTATACCTTACCAGATGGGACTATCATAATTGATCCACGTAAACCTGTCTCTCCAAACCTGTCCAATGCTCTTCAAAACTCCTCACTGCTGAATACCTCCTTCGCACTCCCAGATGGGGTTCGAGACCCCAGTACTCCTATATCACCAAACCTGGCTAAGGTTAAAGATGTCTTCAGATCTATAAAGTATATTTCTAAAGTTGTCTTCAGGTGGCTGTTAAAGCAATTGTTAGATATCTATTACTTTTTCCCATTTTCTCTCCCCTGCGTGGCAGGATGTGTGCACAAGAGCACAAGTATAAGAGTCTGAAAAATCTGTATAAATTAACATTGCACTTGTATTGCTTAATGTAACCAGTTATCTAATATGGTAATCTATTTAACATAAGACTAAACAACACATTTGCCCTTGTTTACATTCTTGAGTTACATTAACTGAAATCAGCTTTTCTCATACTCAGGCTCTCAATAACCCTGCCTTGAAAGGAGCTTCATTCACCCTCCCAGATGGAAGTGTTATAGTGGATCCAAGGAAACCAAAGAGCCCCAACCTAGCAGCTGCTCTGCAGAATCCTTATCTAAAGAGTGTGTCCTACACTCTTCCTGATGGTACCATCATCATTGACCCTCGAAAACCAGTTGGCCCAGACCTGTCAAAAGTATGTATCTGTTATAATTGATTTACTCAGCTACAATGCTTATCTGTGTTATTTGCTCCCTTTGTGAAAATCTAGACCATTTGTTGGTATGTAGTAAAGCCAAAAATACCTGAGATCTTTTTCTCCCACCTGCAGGCTCTTATGAATGACAACCTCCGCAATGCATCATACCTGCTCCCTGATGGTTCTCTGGTTATACCTGGCCAAAAGCCCTCAACACCAAACTTGTCTGCTGCTCTAAGGCAAAACAAAGAACTTCGTTCAGCTGGTCGCTTTCATCTTTCAGAAAACTCAGTACTGTCAGGTGCCCCCAAACCCAGAAGCCCCAACATTTCCTCTGCAATGCAAAAAGAAGACTTGCGTGGTGTCCGTTTCAGGTAGAAGTCAACACTTTTTGCAGAAAATATTTGTGATGACCAAAGAAAAAGTAAAGCTAGTACACTTTACTTTTACTTATTCGGACTTCATCTTTTATAATGTCGTCCTTAGAATACCATAATGTTAAAACGCATTTTTAGAATGTATTCATTTGAATGAATTAAGTGAAAAATCCTCTAAAGCCACAAAGATCATGTTTTACTTTATGATTATGTTTTACCATTGTAGTCCAACACTGTGTTATAATTTATTTCAAAACAAAGTACCCTATGTTTTTACAGACTGCCGGATGGCTCTCTTCTCACGCGTCGGTTCCACAACCCAAGTTTGTCCGATGCTATTCAAAACCAGCAGCTTCGTTATGCCTCATACAGTGTGCCAACAGGACTGCAGGGAGAGGACAACCGTTACGCTGTCATACCTCCATATGGGCCACGCTCTGGCCATTGGGCCAGGAATGCCCAAGGAGGTGGTGAAGGAGAAGATGTTTGGGCTGCTGAGAGGGTCTTACCTCATGGGACAGTCCAGAATTTGTCTAAGTGGTCCATGTACAGAGAAGATGGGGTGTTAGAAGGATATTCACCATTTCCCCAGAATGAAGATGGAAAGCCCCAGGAGGTAGACTGGACCCCTGATAGAGACAGAGTGCCAGGTCAAAGCTGGTATGACAAGGTAACTAAATTTATGAATATTAGTTACCACAAAGAATAAATGCTGTATACAGACTGTTCAGTTTATATATAAAAAGCATGCAAGCAAAAAATAAATGTCCAAATTTGTGTATGTATCCAGATCTATTCCATCATAAGTATGCCCACAACAAACCACAGGGTTAAACGCTGGGCAGAAGGAATGGAAGACATGACACAGCTCCCGTGAGTACAATCCTCAAAACTGCCTTTTCCAAAGCAACAAATTACTGTGGGCCATTTTGAAAAGCAATATTTTCCTTTGATAGGTACCTAACTCAATGAAATTACTTACAGGCATCTTAGCTTTGATCAAAGCTTGTTAAAAAATGCTAAGTTACAGATCCTCCTTTATGTCCTTTCAGAGAGGATACACTGAACCACCCTTTATGTAAGGATGGGAGATAGTTTCCTCACACTAGTTGTCATTGTTTTGAAAGCAAAGCTCACATTGGCATTGTAACACAAACTGGGATTCATGTATATTAATATCAGAAAGAAGAGTGAGTGAGCCATCTGTGACATCTTTCCCTATTGCAGCTTTCTTTTTATTTTCCTAACTTGATGAGGTATCATTTGGTGTAATGTCTTGGTAGGATTTATGTGACATATATCCTGTGAAACATTCTTTTAAGATCATACTGGAAAATGCCTAAAATATGTTTTGTGTAAGATTGTTTAAGCATTTCTTGGTGCGGCTGTAATATTGCATCTTTATTCTCATTCAAAACCAATCTTACATTCCAAAAAATTAATTAATTAATTTATCATTTCAACAGCAGGGTTTTAGGTAATAAGAGAGATTTTTAATGTCTTTGATAAATTATGAATACTTGATGTGAAATTGAGTTTAGCATTGCTGCTTTCTTTGTTAATTTCCTCTGTGTTTAATTTCAGTGAGCTTAATGAGAGCACAGTTCTGATGAACCTGAAGAAGCGTTTTGACCAGGAACTCATATATGTATGCTTTTTATTTTGCTAATTAAGTAAAATATATTTATTTCTATATTCAAAATCAAGAAACCATGAATCACTCACTCTTTGTTCTTCCTCTGGTTTTGTTTATTTTTTACAGACTTACATAGGCAGCATTCTTGTCTCTGTGAATCCTTACAAATTGCTCAACATGTATGGTACAGACATAGTGCTTCAGTATGAAGGTCATGGTCTAAGTGACAACCCTCCGTAAGACCTTAGAGTGTGTGTGTTTGTTTGTGTGTTTCTGACTCTTTCTCTAAATATAGGTAATGTTTTCAGTGTTTATGTCTATTTTTTGGAAGCTGTATACCTGAAAATGGGTTCCAAGACTAGCCTTTTTTCCAAAATCATTTTATCATTGTCTTTTAAAAAAAACTTTTTAATTCACTCAATGTATCATATTTAAGTCTTAAGGAACGTTAAAGTTTACTAAAAAACCAAAAAACAAAAACACGCTATGTGTAGTTTTTGGTTTTGGATAGAGAAAATATACATTATCCTTTAGCCTCTAACTGTAACCTCTCCAACCATGTGTCGTGGCATGTGGCTCCACTCTTGTACTCCATGAGTGCATGAGTCGTAACCCGCACTTACAGGTGCAGTTTGATGTTAAACAAAGGTGTTAATGCCAGCACTCTCAGGTGTTAGCAACAGGCTACTGTTACACTGCCATCAGTTGGTAGCCAAGGGAGAGTTTAGTTATAGATTTCACTGCCACTTCTTTCTACAACAAAGTGTAAAGTGCCTGCAACAGATTGACCTAATGATGGCTTTTCATTGAAAATGTCTCACTGTGTTGCAGTCATCTTTTTGCCATTGCTAATCTCTCATATACCACCATGATGGATGCCAAAATGGACCAATGCATTGTGATCAGGTATGAAATACTGTCAGCATCACAGCTCTTTTCTTCCTTCAGTTTTGCTCAATGAGACCATTAATCATCCGATCATTAGAATAAAAAAATGTATTGTGGTGACAGTGAAACTAAACCATGACAAGCTGTCTGAATAATGACAGAAAAGGAGTTGCTAGCACTCTATTTTGTTGCATTTCTCAAACAAATTTTATAATATATAATTATTCAAATCTGGTTTCTATGTCCCTAAACTATCAGTTTGAGTTTCATAAACTTGCCAATAAACAGACATCCATTTAACACTGCTGTGAGATATGTAAGATAATGATTTTCCTCATTCCAGTGGAGAAAGTGGATCAGGGAAGACAGAAGCCACAAAGCTGATCCTGCGTTATCTGACAGCCATACATCACAAACGAAACATCACCCAGCAGGTAGATATTTAATAACTGGATATATGTACTTACAAATAAACATAAAGAAAGTTCATTCTGTGTTATTTGACTCTAATTCCTTCTCTATTTCTCCCTCATATGCACCACCCTCTCTCAGATAGAGGTAAATTATGTTACTCTTACGACTGCTGGCATTCCTTATGAGGGAAACCAATTTAATATTTCTGTGTGCAATGATTGGTCAGATCCTCGAGGCCACACCCTTGTTGGAGTCTTTCGGGAATGCTAAAACTGTGCGGAATGACAATTCCTCACGCTTTGGCAAATATACCCAGATCTACATGGAAGAGTAAGTAGTAACTCCTGCTGATGTTAAAAAAGAATATGTTTTTGTTGCACTCTCTTTCAATGAACTAGAACTATCAGGAAACCAAAAAACATCATGTCCTATAACTCTAAATTAATTATCTGTAGAAAGAAACAAACCCACAGACACACGCAGGGAGCTTAGTGGCGAATATGCTAACATGACCCAGTAGTACTGTTAGATGAGTAGATTCTTCTGTTAGAACTGTGACATTGAAGATCCAAACGCATTACACATGCATGACCTGTTACTTAACTCAGCCTCACTGTGTTTAAAATGCGTGTGTGTGCTATTGACCAGGGGTGTAATCAGTGGTGCCATAACGTCTCAGTACCTGTTGGAGAAGTCCCGCATCGTCTTTCAGGTGAAAAGCACAAGAACACGATGAACACACGCAGACAGGCAGAGTCTTTTTACAACTGAGTCATTGTTAGAAAGGGGAGACTTTAGAGACTAACAGTGAATGTGATGTCTTCACCTGACTAACTGTGTCTTTGTTTAGTCCAGTTGCTCTCATTGAGCCATTCATCCATTAAGCCATTCATCCATTTCTGTCCATAAGAATTCTTTTACTTTCATTAAATCTATTACAGTAGAAACAATAACACAGCTCAATGAAATGATTTCTATCGATCAGTGTGCTTTTCAAGATCATGGTGAAGAGTCTCTGAAAAGTTTCCACATGTTTGTCTGTTTTGTACATCAATAGGCCAAATCCGAGAGGAACTACCACATCTTCTATGAGATGCTGGCAGGCCTTCCGCCTGATGAGAAGCACTCACTGTATCTGCAGGGGGCTGAGACTTACTACTATCTGAATCAGGTGTTCATAAAACTTCGACTCACACCACGTTACACCACGTCTACACAACTGTAGAAGATGGTAGAATGACCTGGATTAGTTTGATTCTGAAGAAAATGATTTAATTACCTGGATTAGATTAATTAAATTTTTGCTGAAACATGCTCAAGCCTAGTCCCCTTTTGGCAGTTTTTTCTAACTTTTTAAAGAGAAAAAAAAGTTATTCTCATTTGATTTTTCATTTCGGATATACAAATACAAATATGCATAATACAATGCATAATACACAATGCATAATACAAATATTTCCTATCATCAATTGTCAATTCTCAGTGGTTGTTCGGAGTAGGCATCCACTTAACAAGTTCCCAACTGAAGGGCTGATAATCGCACAGGAGAAACGGAAAGATGTGAATTTGAGAGTTTGACTTGACAAATGTCCAGCCAAATTCATGAATATATATTATGAAGACACATTCAGTGCTTATTAGCTAAAGTTAACTGGGTAAATACATTCAACTAAATTTGTGAGCATCTGTGCCACATAACTGTTTCAACTGTATTTGTTTTTTTTGCAATAACTCCCTCAGGTTATAGTCTTTTTCCCAAAAAGGATTCAATCATGGTATGTAAATCTAGTTTTTGTGTTCATATCAAATCAAGTTATTATTCAGGGAATTTCCTTTACCCTGTGGTGCTCTGAGTTGTTCACATTGCTTATGCCTGTCCTGCTCAGAGAGAAGGAGAAGACCAGTTTCACTTTAGCTTATTGTGTTTAATGCTGGAAAGCAGGTGAAAACATAACAGTTGTCTCCTGTTCATTCACTTTTGTGCTTCATGCTAACACAATGTTTAGACTTTAAGTGTGCGCCTAGGGTTACAAGCAATTTGCACAGCTGTACTTTTTAATGTAATTTAAATTAATGGTAAGCATTGCAAAAACATCCCTAGGGCTTACATATTCCATTATGTATGGTTCAGGGTTCGCTTCTTATCCCCTCAAAGCACTGTGAGGACAAAACAACCACCGATTGAATGCGTTGATGTTTCACAGTTTCTACACTTGGATTGTGGCATTGCAAGAAGCAATGGATCAGTGCAGCGAGATGAGCTTCAGATGCCTGGAAGTTTGCCAAAACATGCCTGAGAGCTGCTGATAAGTTTTTGTTTAATCAGCGAGAAATTATGTGAGGGTAATTATGTTTTTGATAACAGTGCATGTGTGTATGTGTGTATGAAGGGAGGGAACTGTACCATAGAAGGGAAGGATGATGGGGAAGACTTCAGGCGTTTGCTGAGTGCCATGGACATCCTGTGTTTCACCCCAGAGGAGCTCAACAGTGTCTTTAGACTCCTGTCTTCTGTCCTTCATCTGGGGAACGTCTACTTCCAGCCACACCAGGTCTCATACTCACAAAACAAACACACACAGATAAATCTGATGCGTAAGTCCATCACAGTCGCGGTTGACTGGTAATAATAATGTTAATAGTTGATTTTTTTAATAGCATCAATGTTAATATATGTGTGTCCCAGCAGGCAGAAGGCCAGGAAGTGGCCTCAATGGTGAGTGCGCAGGAGATCAGGGTGGTCGCTGAGCTGCTGCAGGTGTCCCCTGAGAGCCTACAGAAATCTATCACGTTTAAAATGACAGTAAGTACATATCTACTACATCTACTATATAATATATTAGAAATGCAGTTACAACAGCAGTGAATCACCGTTGTTCAAAAAAGGTTGTGTTTCACCCCCAGGATACAGTAAGAGAGAAGATTTACACTCCACTGACAGTGGAGAGTGCTGTGGATGCCAGGTGAGTGACTTAATAAAAGCTCAACACAGTAACTATTCAGTACTATGTACATTTTATCTACTTGCTCTTTGTAAAAGTTGGCTGAAAAGCCTATTTGACTGTCATGTTTGAGGCCTTTTAATCTTTTCATTCCTCCTTTTTTTCACCCCTCCTCAAAACTCATGCAATGAGACTAGAGAGGGGGAATAAAGACTCTTTGATATTCTCTTCTAGTCTTTGGCAGAGGCATGTGAGGACAAAGGACGTCAGGGTTGGGGGAGCGATTTTTCAGATGTCCTCTGTTTCCATAGGAACTGGTTTTTCTGTTTCCATAGAAACCTTATTGCGTGTTCCTCATAGAGATGCTGTTGCCAAGATCCTGTATTCGCTGCTGTTTAGCTGGCTGACAGACCGCATCAACGGACGGGTTTACCCTCGCAACGAAGCCCTCTCCATCTCCATATTGGACATATATGGATTTGAGGTCCCATTCTAAAGAATTTTTTTATTTTGATGTTAGTGAAGAGATACATCTGAGCTGACTGATGTAACTTTTTTACCTATTTTCCCCCCTTGTCTCTTCTCTCTTTCATCCTTCAGGACCTACTAGTAAACAGTTTTGAGCAGCTGTGCATCAACTACGCCAATGAAACCTTACAGTTCTACTTTAACAGGGTCATCTTACAGGAAGAGCAGGTCAGGGAAACAAGTTCAGGTTGTTATACAAGTTTTTGTTTTTGCCGTTTTGGCCTGACGCAATGCCTCCCAAAAATTGGATGGTATTAAAACAATTTATAGTTTTGAATTTATGTTTTGATTGATCTATATGTGAGAAATCCTTTACCACATTAGGGAATTACAAAAATAGGGCTAAAAAGAGGAATGAAAAAAATACACCTTTTGCTAACTGTTTAGATTTAGCTATGTTCACAAGTAGTCTGATGAACATCTGACAAAAATAAACGTGAGCATGAGGAAACAAAAGCTAATGTCTAAGGAATTGCTGCATTTTACTGAGACTGTCAGAAACATGTTTGTTGTGTTGATTTAGATGAGGGATTTTTTGTTTAAGTAGGAACCATCATAATTGTACAATATCAGTACAAACCTTTATGAAATGTAAAGCTACTGTTTCTTTAAATCTTTTGCCCCCAAAATAACTATTGTGACATATAAAATGGGATACACAGTGGATGGTTGTTTTATCTGTGTTTATAGTTTTTTTCACAGAACTTTGAATAAAATAACATCAGTAGAAAACTGTCAGTATACAACCGGCATGTTAAAAGGTCCGTGTTACCTTGTTTTCACTGTTAATTCTCACTGGGAACTATGACCACGTGTCTAGACTTGTATAGATAAGGTACATATAATTATTATAATCTGGCCAGATTTCCAAACAGATGTACATTTTTGTTGATTACAAATTAATTTGTTAATGATAGTGATCTAGGCTCAGACATACACCCTTTAATCTGAGATGATATTCATGTGTTATACTCCCTTATGGTGTTGAATGTTTTGCTACTTATGGGTCATAATTGTGGCCCTGCGATGGACTGGCGGAACATTCAGGGTATACTCTGCTTCTCACCCATTGAATACTGGGATAGGCTCCAGTCCCCCCCACGATCCCATTTGGGAATAAGCGGTTCAGAAAATGGATGGATTGATGGATTGATGGGTCATAAGGTCAATTGTTTCTCGAAAAAAATCTTAAATTCAGTCTGACGAGTGTGAAATGTGTCACATGCGAGTCAAAAGACATTAATATTTTATTAAAAAACTGTTATCATTTTATGGAACCTCGCCAGACTCAGTAAAATTGAATTTTATGTGGCTTATTAATTTTATGTGCTAAATTGTTCTCTGTAGGAAGAGTATATGCGGGAGCAGATCGATTGGCAGCAGCAGCCCTTCAGCAACAACCAGGCATGTCTTGACCTAATTGCAGCGAAGCCTCATGGGATACTTCGCATCCTGGATGACCAGTGCAGTTTCCCCCAGGTAAACTGTAACTTGTACAGCAAAAACTGAATTTCTGGTCTTAGAATTCAAAACGGTTAGATGTGAGCAAGCTGAAAACAGCAGAGGGACAAATGAGGTGTTAAATTAAAATAAAGGCAATGTAAAGTAAGTAAATCGTTATTTTGTGAGCTGGCTTTCTGCAAGCTCACAATGATCCAGTTTGCTGAGATAAGTGCCCGCGGGGAGCCTGTGCTGAAAACAAAGTTAAATTTTATCTAATAAAACTTCTGATAAAACTTTTTCTTTTGGTTCAGAGTGTAGCATTGACAACTAACTTCCATCAATTTCTCATGATACTAATAGTTCATTCCTCAGTTTTCTATTGGAACTAAATAAAAGACAATATCTCACAATTGGATTTCTTGTGAAACAAGAGACTGTGCTGTAGCGAGTCTGAATCAATAAAAACCTTTACGCAAGCTGACACTATTGAGACCTACTGCTATTATTATTCCCAGGGCTCCTAATATGAGAACTGGTCCAGCCTCATACTGAGATAAATTCATTCTGAAGTCTCTAGTGATCAGTGTGAAATATGAACATCATGTTACACAATGAACTGACTGAGGGAATAGGTTACACATATATCATGTGTTTGCGCTGTGGATATTTAGTTTTGATAGCTCACCAACCATTAACCATTTTCAATTACTTCTAGGCAACAGACCACACCTTCCTTCAGAAGTGCCACTATCACCATGGAAACAACCCACTATATGCCAGGCCAAAGATGCCACTGCCAGAGTTCACCCTGAAACACTATGCAGGGAAGGTTAACTATCAGGTAGTTTTTTAACCTTCTTTTTCTCTTCCTTTCTTTCTTCCTTCTTGCCTTCTTTTGTTAAATTTATTGGTATTTCTTCTTTGGTTTTGTTCTTGTCATTCATTTTGTCTGCGTTGTGTTTCTCTTAACGCTAAACCTTAATTTTCTCAAATTTTCTTCTGTTTGTTTCATGGCCGCTTTTTTTCCACTTCGTCAAGCCAAATCCTCATAATCTGAACAGCAAAAACACAACAAAAGTTTTACATTTTTAATTGACTTTGTCTTATAGGATCAAGAATGATCTAACAAGACTGACACAGTTATGCTTTTCAAGTTTCCCAAATTCATCTTGGCAGGAACATTCATGCTCAAACTGAAAGCCAAGTGAAACACTCCAAAGTCTGATTGGTAGAATGATTAATGTCTGACTGTATAGTTCTCTCATCTCCATGAAAGATCATTTTTTGGTTGGACACCAGACTCGCCAAAGCCCTAAATCACAGATTAGTCAGGATTACTGGCTGGACACCAGTTGGCAGGCACACACATTGTCCACTTGAGAATGACGGAGACTGGGGTGCTTCTGAGCATCCTTTGAACATCTTTTCTTTAATAACATGGAGCTCTACTAAAACTGAATGCAGGATTGAAATTTCTAATGACTTCAATTCTTTATTCACTAATTAGATCAATTAAGCAGGATTTCATTGTCACTGTGCCAGTTTCATTGTGTTGACTGATAAGAAAAAAGATAAATTGGAATCTGTTTTAATAGGTGGAAATCTTTTCTGTAAAATGTCCCCATGTGAAATGAATGTTGTTCTGGTGGAGTAAAAAATAAAGAATGAACATTTAGTGTTACTTTAAAAACTCATTTTTTCATAGGGCATTTTACATAATTAGTTTTTAAAAGATAAAGGAATTTTTTTCATCACACCATAATGATTCAAATAAAACTAAATTATATCCTCCCCCAATTGTCAAATACCTCAATTTACATTGTGTTTTAACTTATAATGAACAGTACTGTAACACTAGTTTTCTAATATCCTACATTTCTTTTTTGAGTTAGCATCTGATATTGCCTCTAATGATGTGTGTTGCAGGTGTACAAATTTCTGGATAAAAACTTTGACATGGTTCGTCAAGATGTTTTAGACCTCTTCATCCAGAGCAAGAACAAAGTGAGACATGCAGAAATTACCCAACTTGTATGCCTGATGCTGTTATTATGGCTTAAAAGTAACATATCTCTTCTGTAATTGCGTTGTGTCTGGAAAATGTTTTTATCTTTCAGCCATAGTCTTTTAAGTTCCTGCGTGTTTTATGTGCGACGTTTGGGGAAAAGGCAGCAATAATAAGCCTGCATTGTTGTAGAATCCTATAAAAAATATTAATGATAATATTTTCTCTATTTCAAAATGAGCAGTATGTTTTAAGAAAGAAAAGAAAATGCCACAGGTCAGCCTTCACAAAGCATGCCTTTCATGGTTTTCTCAGATACTTTAGCTTTGAGGTAGGATTCGTGGTATTGTCTTTGTTCTATTCTGCAAATTAAGCTGAAATTCTGACGCACAAAATTCAAACTTAAAAGTAATCTTTATTTATTGTGACTGTTATTTTAAGACAGAAAGCATAAATCAAAGATAGTTTAGATATCTGTGGTTCATGCGCCTGAAACTCCAAAAGATTTTTCATTTGGAATAAAATAAATGAAAAGGTATGAAATATATTGGATTCATACTAAAATAAAGGTAAAAACAAAAGTAATAATCCTTCCATAGCATCGTGTTATCTGATTTGGGGTTGTGCACACTGGATTTTCAGTTTTTCTTAAAAAGATAAACATTAACTATTTTTTCAGAAGCTAAAATATTGATGTTGAACAAAATTTTTCATCCACCTTATATAATTGGAAGCTCTGGGCAAGATCCTTGACTTTCTGTATTTTTTCCCATAATTTTTTCCCCCTGATTTGTGAGTACAGATGGTATCGAGCCTCTTCTTGAAGCACTCTGAGTCTGTATCACAGCAGCGGTCACACATGCAGCGCGGCAGCACAGCTCGACGTCATCAAGCCAACACTGTCAGCTCAAAGTTTCAGGCCAGCCTGCAGGAGCTGCTGGACAAGATGGAAAGGTTTCATTAAATGTTTTTTTTTAACTTTTGGAAACCCGAGCTCAACATCAAAGCACTCAATTCTTAGTCTCTGATTGAGTTCTTCGTAGATGATATTGTTAAATTGTGGCTTCGCTTACTGAACCATTCAGTGCTCTTGCATAATCCACACATAAACATATCTCTCTTATTTCTTTCGCACTGTACAAATCTAGTGAACCCTTTTTGTATTATCCCTTCATTACCTCATCGGTACATCAACTCTTATCTATCTGGCAGGTGTAACCCTTATTTTGTGAGATGCATCAAGCCAAACCATCATAAGGTATATTTGCACATGAGATGACGTGTGCAGGTTTGCAGTGTTTTTCTTCAAGTTTGGTTTATGCATGATAACCCAGTTCTTCCATGTGTATTTGTGTTTATTTACAGGAGCCAGGAGTTTTCAACATGGAGCTGATCAAAACTCAGCTGCACTACCTCGGTATAATGGAGACTGTCCATATAAGAAAGGAAGGTTATCCATTCAGAATGCACTTTCACAGCTTCCTATCAAGGTTGGTCCCTTGCTTATCTTGATGCCGATCATGTTGACTTTGATATGTTAAATGTGCATTTAAAACCCAATCCAAGGTACCTTAAAACATCCAGCTTGAAACAGAACAACAAAAACAACATTTGGAAAAATCATGAATGTTTACACATTACAAAAAAAAAAAAAAGATAAATCAATCAAATGTGATGAAAACATATTTTAGAGAAGATTTCATATATAGAATGCACACAACTAAAATGTGAATGTATACAAGCTAGCTAAAACACAGAACATACCATCCCTATTTGTTTATTTGTTGAGAGATATTTTTAGGTACCCTAACCTCTTTGTCATAATTCCCAAAATTAGCTTTCTCAAAGATTCACACATAATATATATCTCCATGCTGGCATAGCCATCTGGCATTGTCAGCACCTGCCGTAGGGAGGCAGCTTAAAACAATTGATCTCCCAGCACCTTTCATGACTTGCTGCCAACAGCAATTGATTTGCCGCAGTTTTCAGTCAGTGGCATTCACCCCGACACCTACCAATACCAAAGAAAAGGTAAGAAAGCAGCAGTCTAAAACCCAGAAAACCAATTAGCCTCATACCAGAGCTCTCAGATTCACAGCCATCATGAGATTTACAAACACAGGGGGGATGCATGCTTTGCAGCTGTGGAGATCATTGCTGCTTGTTGACATCTGCTTCAGAATTCAGATGGAATTGTCGTTTGTGACCACAGGTATAAAGCGCTGCTTTGTCTTAAGGAGCCACCTCCTGCTGATGGAGAAAATTGTGTTATTATGCTTCACAAACTCTGTCCGGTCAAGAAAGGCTCGTACCAGGTGGGAGTCAGCAAGGTGAGCGCTCTCAGAAACACACGCACCCGCACAGTGTGTGTATATGGATGGTGCTTTACAAACAGATGCTGCTGAATTAAGAAATGTATCTGTGCGTGTTAGATTTTCCTGAAAGAAGAGTTGTATCAGCTGTTGGAGGGGAAGCGTGACCGTGTGCTGGACATGGCTGCCATGGTTCTGCAGAGATACACACGCATGTATTTCGTCCGCCAGAACTTCATCAAGTTCAGGCGTCGTGTGACTCTTTTTCAAGCCCGCGGCAAAGGCTACGTGGCCAGGTAATTAGTCAGCCGGTGCTATGCATCCCATAGTTCATTGCCTAGAAATGGATCCATTTGAAATTATTTAACACCAACGTTTTTATTTATTTTTTCTAAATCAGAAAAAAGAGATGGTTATTATCCCACTCTAAAACCCTGAAGGGCCTTAGTATCATTGCTCTTTTCCTGGACGTTTCCTGTCTCATCTGAGCCGTTTGAAAAAAGTACATTGCCTTGCTTTAGTCTGGAGTTTCAGTCCTCAGCTCAGCCAGATAGGCTTTAGTGTTTGGTTTCACTGAGCCAAACAGAGAAAACCTTATCACAGAATGCCTGTTCTTTGTCCTTGATGTGAGGAGACAAGGCCAAAGGATCCAGGCTGAGCTCATCCATCAAAGGTGATAGATTTCTCATTCACTGCCAGTCTTGCAAAACCCACAAGGTGATGCATATTTGCCTTAAATTGCACTGTGTAGTGTGTATAAAGGCTTTATAAAGGCACTATAGTCAAGGTTAATCACTTAATATCTGTGTTGGTATTTCAGACGTAGCTTGTCACTCTGAGAAGAATTGACACTTTAAGCACATTTCTGAAGACAAATATGACTGCATGTCTGATGGAGAATGTTTGCTGTTCTGACAGTGAATTAATATGAGTTTAGATTCTCTCCTCTTTCCGTATTATTGTGAATAATCCATCAATCATGGTTCACACTTTTCTCTGAACAGAAAAAGATTTGCTCTGAGAAGGAAACACCTTATCAGGCTACGTTCTGCCGTGCTGCTAATCGTCAACCGCCAGCGCTACATGAGGGTATGCATGCACCGCGGGGAATTTGTCTGTGAGGGAAGAATTAAGAATGAGCAAATGTGTTAAGTATGATACTGCTCTCTTTCTGTCAGACAGTGGTGGAGCCTGCAAGGAAGGCGGAGGAGGTGGGTAAAGATGAAAATGCTGTGAAAGTGTCAGACAGAGGAGGAGACAAAAGATGAAGATGTGGCATTAGCTAATTGTTCTTCTGTGTCTGTGTGTGCAGGATCGCATCAATAGAGAAGTAGTGAATGTGACAACACTGCCCATCCCTGCAGAACTGGCAGGCCTCCTACAAGCTGCTTCAGGTTTGCACAAATATAAGAGAGCCATCATTTCACACAGCACAGCAGTGCAAAGCAACACGTATTTATAGCACAGACTTACTTCTTATTGCTGTGTTTTTCACACAGGTGGTGAAGAACTGCATTCTGACTGCTTGGCAGTAGTTCAGGCACCAAAAGTTCAGGTGGATCCTCAGCTGACGCTGCCTCTGGATATCAACAACTACCTCATTACACACTACATCCGGGCCATATTTAGGGTAAAAAGACACTCTTATATTTAGTTTTGCGTTCTCAAACCAGAGTAAATGCAAGTGTAACCTAACAACATTAATTTAGAATAGTAATTGACATCAGAAAGACTTGGTTTTTGACCCTAGCAGGGATGTGCATCCCCGCAGCGTGTGAACAGATCAATGTCAGCAGTAACAAATAAACAAGGCATTCTGGATCAGCATATGCTTTTGTTCAAATATGTAATTTATTGCGGAGAAAATAATGTCAGCTCCAGTAGAGTAGAGACTAGTATGGCTGAGTAGGTAGAAATGGAACAAAAACAATAGTGCCTGTGTCAAATCTGTCAGTTTTTCAGCATTACTACACACATGTTTATATTGCAGGAACCGTTGTTTGGAATGGTTACAGCTCCTCTGGAGAATTCCCTGATTCGATTTGATGACGACCTAAAAGAAGGCGCCCTGAACATATTCACTCTGGTATATCTAAAACTAGTCTCATGAATGTTGCTATTTATCTTTAATCTGTTAAGTTATTGCACATCTTGAAAATGTCTGTCTCTCTTTTGATAGATACTCAGGTTTATGGGTGATCCAGACTTGAATGGGGCTCAGGAAAATCTGTTTGGGAATTATATTATCCAGAGAGGACTTGCCAATCCCAGCCTCAGAGATGAGATCCTGGCTCAGATTGCTAACCAGGTAAAAAAAAAAAAAAAGAAAATGTTCGTTTTACTACATAAGATAACAGAGTCTTGTTTTTCTTAATTTACATCAGTGCTTTCTTCTAGGTGTGGCGAAATCCCAACATCCTGAATTCAGAGCGCGGCTGGATCCTCCTCTCATCCTGTCTCTCTGTCTTCATGCCCTCTCAAAGGCTAGCAAAATACCTGTTAAAGTAAGTATTGTTGAATACCTCTGCTTCAATGAATAGAATAGAATAATATTATTTATCCCACAGTGGGGAAATTTACAAATTACAGCAGAAAAAAGGGAAAAAGCACAGGCAACATATTTTTACATATTTTTGCAAATTCACACATATGAACTTAATATAGTTTTTCTTTAGGTTTGTGTCAGACTATGGCCCAGATGGCTACAACTGTGTTTGTCAGCACCGTCTGCTTCAAGCTCTGCAGAGACTCAGTGTCGGGCCAGAGTACACCCGCACTTACCCGCCTTGTCTACTGGAGTGGACAGCCAATCGCAAGAGAGCTCAAACCGTTCTGCACATTCACTGCTTTGATGGTGAGAAAACAAACAAAAACCTATAACCTAGAAACCAAGTTCCTTCAAGTCATGTAAAAATGAATGGAATGAAATGATCAAATATTAATTTCTGCATCTTCTCCACCCACTTCAACAGTTTCAGCTACTTTTTCCTTTTCTTTGCCTCCAAAGTAATACAATAAAGCTATACCCTAGACTAGCTTTGTCAAGTGGGTGGTCTGGTGATGTGTTGGTTTGCACCATTGCCTCACAGCAAGAGGGTTCCTGATTTGAATCCATGGGGTACCAGGTCCTTTCTATGTGGAGTGTGTATAATCTCCTTGTGTCTGTGTGGGTTCCCTCTGAGTACTGTGGCATCCTCTCACCATCCAAAAACATGCTTATTAGATCAGCTGAGTGCTACAGAGTTACTGTAGTTTTTCTTTTACATCTTGATTTCGTCTCATCTTGATCACATTATGTAAATAATGACTGTATAAATTAGTGTATTTTGTAAACTTGAACAACTTTAATTTCTGACTCAACCTTGCTTCTTGGATAAGGTGCTTTATCTACCTTCTTTTTTCCCAGAGCCCAGTGTATGTGTACACCATTGGGCATGAAATAGTTATCTGTCTCTTTCTCATTTCCTCCTTTCATCCAGCTAATCTGTCCTCTGGCTTTTGGCAAGCTCACTGCAGATTAGACAACACCTGATACTCGCTCTGGTTCGCTGGTTATGTTTGTGTCTGTCTCTGGTGCTCATGTCTGTAAGAATCTTTAGACGAACATTTGCCATTAAACTTAATATTTAAGTTGACTTCGGATGCATTTTAAAGTTTTACAAATAAGCACATTAATTACAGTTGTAGCTTTTATTGAGTCAATGTGAGCTTTCTGCTTCAGGTGTGTCCTTCCTGTGCCCGTTGCACTCATGGACGACAGGAGAAGAGATAGCCAAAGACATATTACGGCACAGGTATCATCTTACTGTAAAACATAAGCACTGCATAGATTGGATTACACAGAAAGATTAAAGGGAACAATGGTGGAAGATGTTACAGTGTTTGTGATAGAGTCTTGTGTGTGTTCAGAGGTGTTGCGGAGGGCAGTCGAGGCTGGTCGGTGTTGCTGAAGGAGCCGGTGCAGTGGGTTGAACTAGAAGGCTCAGACTATGTCCTGGATTTGATGTCAGACCTGGAGCTTCCTGCTGACTTCCCCAAACACAACAGTTACTTTATCATCTCTGCGCTGCAGCCAAGCAGAGTGCGGCCTAATGCCAGCATGTGAGACCACAAACACACACACACAGTACTGAGATTCCATTACGCTCACTAGTAAACAGAGGAATAAGCCCATCATTGACTAATTTTCAGCTGTGGAACATTAATAAGTGCATTTATTCAAAGCATTCATGTATAGTAAACGTCTGGCTTCCTGTCCAGGGTGTAGATCGCTTGTCTCCGGGTGATCTCTTGGACAGGCTTCAGCTCCCACCATTGTATTGAATAATTCCAGCCTGATGCAAAATTAGGACCATGCAAACAGACACCTCTCCCCAGAATTGATCTATTTCTCTCATCTATAATAATGAATAAACTTAGGAGAGATATTTTCTTCAGAAGCCTGCTAGGTGGTGGATTTAACATGAAGGATGGCATCATTTCTTCAGCTATACCTGACTCTGATGCACTCAGCCAAGGTAAACTATTTCAATAAACATACAAGCACACACCATCTCTGATATTAGAACAATCAACAAAATCCTCTCCTCTGCCCTCTCCCTGAAGACTTGGAACCGCAAAGGGGGATGGATCGCTATCTTGACAGTCTTTTCGACCCTGTACTGTCAGATGGAGCTGGTGTAAGTTCAATAATTCACTCATTCACGCCTTCATAAACCTGCTAGAACTCTATTGATCTGTTTTACGTAGTTAGCTTGGTCAGTAACACTCACCTTTAACAGAAGTATCAGCTGCACTTTATTTTACTAAGATTTATGGCTTTCCTGTTTTTTGGACATTCTGCTTTTAGGGTTATTGCCCCATGGTATGAGGCTAAATTAAGCCCACATTTAACTCTTGAATACTTTGGCATAGAGAGGAGATGATGATGGACTCAGTGACTGCAAGGAGTTCAGAAGTCTTACCGAGATGTTTTTTTTACTTGCATGACTACTCATATTACAAATAGTACACATCACTTTTATACAAGTCATGGTGGTACATTATCTGATGAATTGGATCAAACTTTACTCATTTAGTTAGGGCAGTGTTGCGGTGCATGTTGGCTCTATCGATCTCCAGCTGGGACAGTGATGTGCTTAATGTTAGCCTTGCTATCGGATGTGGCTGACAAGAATTAGCATGTATCAGATGTGGTTTACAGACCTCTCCTGCCCAGCAACTTATTACGTTATCCAGTTACCGTAACTGTCACAGCCACCGGATCGCCACGGTGATTTCCCACTCAGGCAACATGGGGATCTGCTTACGAGGAACTGACACTCTAGCAAATGAAGAGCTTACTATTTAATGAGACATGGCCTACAAACACACACGGACTGCTGAGGATTTATGGGTCAGCAGCTGATTTTTGATGGAACGGTCTCACATTTGGCTGATTAGGCGTCTAAATGAGGCAACTTATTGTAAAACTACTAAAGAGCACAGAAATATTTTTTTTATTACATTCTATAGCATTTCATTCATTTACGTTTTGACATTAGTGGAAAAATCCCATCCGATCTCTACCTGCATTAAAAAAATCTATCCAAGCAAATATATAGAAAAAAACATTGTAAATTTTATGCTGTCTTAAGAGTTTTTAATACTCACCAAAGTGAGTATTCAGATATTGTTTCAACACCACATTAGTTATTTGATTCTGAGAAGATCAGGTGACTGATTTGGGCAATGTTTGGTTTGAGTCTCTCTTCATTTTTGGTTTTGCCTTTATGCCTTGATCAGAAGCATGTTTCATGTGTCTTTCTCCTCACAGGAAGCCGAATCGGCAGCAGGACTGTCCAGCAGGATGAAGGGTGCTGGGGGAGTTGGTGGGAAGTGGCAGGGGCAATCTTCTGGCCCCCCACCTCCACCTGGAGGTCTGTCACAAACAGAGATATGCACAACAAATATTCAGATCTAAATATTAACGTCCTGCAGCTAATTGTCTGCAGAGGTAGGACTGGAATGAAACACACAAACACACCTTTTTGTTGCATGTGTGTGTTTGTGTCCACAGCTGTAAGAGTCCTCCCTGTGGGGGGTGTGATGTCGCCACCTGTTGCTGCAGTAGCACCTGTAACAACTGGTTTGTATCAAGTTTGATGACAAATGTGAGAAAGCATTACATCAAACATGACTTTCCACCCCTCATCCTGTTTCCGTGTTCCTTCTGCAGAAGCCCAGCAGGCAGTTTTGGCACAGCAGCAGCAGGCTATTGTGAACCAGCAAGCTGTTATCATGGTAACTCCTCAGTTTGGATCTGCGTCTGTTTATCTTTTTCACTCTTATTGACATTCAGTGCGATGTGTCATTTTCTTGTCTCTTAGGCCCAGCAGATGACCATGCAAGCCATGGCTATGGTTGGCAGTCCGGTGTCAAGTCCTCCCACATCCCCCATAACAAGCCCTCCCATGAGTCCTTTGCTCATTCACCCTCCAAGCCCCTTCATCCCAGCCAGCCCATATGCTGTCATACCTCCAAGCCCTTATGCGAACATCCCACCAAGCCCCTACGCAAACTTCACTCCAACTCCATATGTTTCAGCAGACATTCTTCCTAGCTTCTATCATCCCTCTGCTCAGCAGGAACAAGCTTTGTCACAGCCACAGACTCAGCCTCCTGCTGATCCCCAGACTGTGCCCTCAGCCCAGCCTCAGTTTCAAGGCCCTCGACCTGACCCTCAGCTGACCACCTCCAAAGCTGACACAGCTAAGCCCGCATACCTGAAAGCTGGTCCTGCTGGACAGGTCAGTGATTCTGGCAGTATCAGCTTAGCTGACAGATTGCAAGGTTTATTTATTTGATTTAACAGTTCTATAATCTTGTCACTCAAGAGAAATTCAATTTCTTTGAAAGGTCTTTAAACTCTGCAAACATTTGTTTAAAAAAAAAGTTATTGTGATGTCTTCTTAACTTTTCTCAGTATAGAAATAATAATTGTTCTCCTTTGAAGTAATTCCTTTCTATTCCATTCAAGTGATTCATATTTAATCATTTTTAGTTATGTAAAGCTTCACATGAAACCATGAACCACATCAAAATCAAATTGTCCTTTTCTTTGCTTTGGTGCTGACCTCACTTCAAAAGATGATTTTTAATGCCTGCAAAAGTTGAGTGCAAACTGTTCTCTCTGCCTGGATTCTGCAGCCTCCGTCAGGTAAGGACAGCGTCCCTCGGAGAAAGGCACCGGACATCCCCATAAACAAGGAACCAGTCAGAAAATTTGGTATGACAATATGAGGGACACTATGTACTTTCAGTCCTGTGAAATTGAGCTTTTATTGAGGAGATTATTACAGAGCAGAGAAAAAATTATTTGCTGTTTTATTTTCTTGGGCATTTTAGCCCCTGTGGCTACATCTCTGCCGCCTCCTGCTGGAGAAGTGGTGAAGTATTCAGATAAGGCATCAGATCATGTCGTCCCCAGCCAAGACATTCAAGGTAACAACTTTTAACAGTACGATTGTCATAATTCATCAGACAGGTTTATGAGTTATCACTAGCAATTCTTGACCTTACATGTTTTTTGAGTAGTTCTTCCATTGATATCTTGATTATTTTTTTCTGTGAGTAAATGTGTTTGAACCTGGATACATCCATCCATCCATCTTGCTCTATGTGTGCCCTAAGTTGATATGTTCTTAACATTATAAAGAAATCATCAAAAGGTACAACTCCCCACCACCACCATCAGACCCACTTCCACCTGGCAAGAGGTCAGTTCACACACACACTCTGTCAACCAAATCACTGTGTAGTTGGTTTGATGATGTTGTTCAGATATTATGTTTTATCCCTAATTCTTAGTGAATGTTTGTATCATCAATACTATTGATAGTTCAACACAGATTTATACAAATTAATAGATTCTTATTCTGCTTACTGTAACAGCATTAAATCATAGGTAATCAGTAGGTAATATATGTTGTTGGGAAATCCTGAAAGCTGTCGGGGTAATATTCGAAAATTAATGGATGTGTTTAGGAGACCAGAGGGAAAGTTTATGAAGAAGCAAACGCCTCGTGATGAAGCTTTACAGATCCTGAAACCTCAGATGGATAATCCTCCAGCTCCACAGGTAGACACCAGTGCCTGAAAAACACAGCCATAAATTCATTTCTCCAGCACACGTGATATGAACAGATTTGAAACCACTGATTTAAGAGGACGTGTTTGTGTCTTTTCAGCCCAAACGGCCTGTTGCACCCTCACCCTCCGCTTCTGCGATGAAAGAAGCAAGTTTTAAACCCACCAAGGCCACAAAGAAGAGATTGCCTGATCGTCCCCTGCCTATACCTCCACCAGGTACTCCTCAAAATCACAAAAAGCTGCCAAATTTTAAAATGCACTCCCTTAGATTTGAATAGATTTTTTTTTTAAGGTTACATGACTGATCACCTTTACAGCATGCTTTGAATACATGGCCATTTAGCTTAATTGCTGGTCAGACCCTATTCACACCTGACATCAACTCTTAAATCAATGTTGTGAACGCAAGCTTTAAGTGCAGGTGTGAATGCACCAGGATTCTTTGAGACGCTTGATCAGACCCCTTCAGACATACCCCTGTTTCTGAAGTGTTTCCAGATTGCATTGAAAGAACCCTCAAGCCTCTAGAGCTTTGCAAGGACTTTTTTTAACTTCATAATGAAATTATTATCCAGAGGAAATTTTCTCCTTGTCTGTAAACCTATTCCGAATATATTTGTGGCATATTCAACATAAACCCTACTGGGTTTTTCTGTGCTGTTGCTTAGCTCACAAAATATACTAATAATACTAATCAATATTTGATCATTTTTTTAGACTTTACTATTAATTACATGTTACAATGAATTGAGTGAATGTTTAAAAATAGAATTGCGTTCTTCTTTATGACTGTTTACACAGATCTCTGATCCCCTGACCTTTTTTGACAGATGCCAATTATCTAATATTCATCAGCCTGATAATCTGTTTGCCATCACAAATGACTGTTTCTCATTTTCATGTTGACATTTTGAGGTAATTGTGATCTTCTAATTAATCTCTAATGGCACGTTTAGGTGAGATTAGGAGGGCAGAAAAACAAAATGGTATATGATCTTGGCATTTTATTTCTTTTATGTTTATGTTTATGTTTATGCATTTGGCAGACGCTTTTATCCAAAGCGACTTACAGAGTAGACACAATATTACATTTCTCATCACTAATTTCTCATTCTTTTCATTGAACCTTTATTCCACCTGGAAAGCTGACCTTTGATATTTAAAATCTCTTTTTTTACATGATGCCCATTGTCAAGAAATGCATTCACATAAAGCTAACACTAAACAATAGAATGCTTTATTCCCTGAATGAGTACAGAGACAGTGCAAAATTAACATGTAAACCAAAGGACGTAATAATGTTGGAAGATTAGAAGATCATGATCAGTAATTGCGGCTCAACGAAGCATGATTAGCATCATTCATGGGACTCTCTCTCTCAGATTAAGCTGCTTTTTTAGCCAATTGCAAGAAGAGGGAGCAGCGTGAAAATTAACATATGGGTTCAATTTCTCCCAATTAAATTGCTGCTTTCAACATCACAACCATGCTGTAATAACACTGTGCTCCAGATGTCTTTGTAGTACACCGTGGAAACAAGCAACTCAGAAACCGACCACCTGTTCCGAAACAAAGCCGCAACAGAGTGCTGAACATGTTTTCCCATCAGCTACCATGAAATGCTACCATCAAATCTCCACTTATGAGATTGTACAGGTGTCACTTTGAGCGGGTGACCATGCTGAGGTGGCATTTGTTTGCTTGAGACTGCTCTCCTGCAAAGGTAACCCCACATCTTATTTGATGCAGTTTCTCGAGAGCTTCCAGTAGAGACGGAGAGCATCCAGACACAGCTTCATCAAAGCACCAATGAGGAGCACTACACCTACACCAATGTGCCGTGGAGGCTGTATCTTAGAAAAGAGGTGACTATGTATACAAATACTCAAACAGAAAAAATGATAATTTTTAGAGCTTATGCTAACACCGTGTACAGTAACTGCCACATGTCCTGATCTGTGTGTCTGCATTTATAGTCAAATAGGGATGGAATATTTCTCATATGAGAGAGATTCTCTTCTGTTACAGGTGTTCTATCCCAGAGACAGCTTCAACAACCCTCTAGTGCTCGACCTCATTTTCAAGCAGGTAACTGTTAGCCCTTCACCTTTTTCACTCATCACAGTTTTATGCTCTTATCATTTTACTTTTTTGCAGATTACAAAAAGATCACAGGAATGTTAAGTTAAAGTATTTCTAAAAATCTCTGTCCTATCTTTCGTCTGTCCTGCAGATAGTGAATGACACCCTGTCAGAGGCGTGTGTTCGCATCAACCAGGATGAAAGGCAGAAAATGAAAGCCCTTTTTGGTAGTCTCTCTGTTCTTTTTGGGAGTAATTCTTCTGACCGCATGCTCCTAGTCAAACGCATCATTCTGACATTTATGAGTTTTTGTGTCTGTATATGTGACTACCAGCTAAGTACAGCATAGAGCAGAATATGGATCCAGTGGAAGAGCATGTGAAGAAAAGAATTGTGACAGCAGCAAGGGAAACCTGGGAAATATACTTCTCTCGACTTTTCCCTGCCTCGGTGAGAGTGTGGGGAATTCTTAGAGAAGATAATTGGTGTGTTATTCTTGCTTTTAAGCCCCTGTTTGTGACTGTGTGTTTCTGCAGGGTAGTGTTGGAACAGGTGTGCAGGTGTTGTCAGTTTCACACAGCGGTATTAAATTGTTGAAGACGGTAAAAAGCAGCACAGCAGCTCCAGACTACTTCAGAGTCCTTCGACCGTACACGTACGTGCATCTTATTAGCATTTCTTTTATCTTGCTCGTCAAAGACAGGTGAGTTGACAGTAACAGACACACACGTTCAATTATTCTGATCACTTCAACTTTCCATCAATTATTCAAAAGAACAGCAGTGTATGAGTACGACCATTCTCAGACCGGATTTCAAGGATAATAATCGTCAAAATGCTAATGATGCAGTATGGAGCTGAATTTAGTTTATTTGCTCGGTTGTATATATGAAGTGTAACCTCACATTTGCCCTGTATTTTCTCAGTTACGCAGACATCCTGTTTGTGACCATCCCGTCAGAGAACATGCTAGAGTTCAATCTGGCTAATGAAAAGCTGATCCTGTTCTCAGCCAAGGCACTACAAGTCAAACATCTCATTGACACATTCATCAGTGAGATAAAAAAGGTACTCTGCGCACAGTACACACGCATGAATAAACCTAAATCATGTTATGGTGAGATTTTTAACCTTTGTTTTCTTTATTCCTTTTCACTGAAAGGACTCCGACTACGTAGTTGCAGAACGTAATTTTGTGACAGAAGACAGAGCGTTGCTCAGTTTTCATAAAGGCGACATCATCAGGCTACAGGTTATGGATGGGCTGGAAAAAGGTGAGACACTGCTGTAGAGGAGGGTTTGATACGCAGGGTTAATCTTTGCTCTAACAGCACGTCCTGCTACTGCCTCCTCCAGGTCATAGCTATGGCTGCGTGGTGAGGAAGAAAGTTGTGTTTTTGGAGGAGCTGAAAAGAGACACTCAAGACTTTGGTGAGTTTTGGAGGGTTTTAGAGAACTTTAATTTAAAAACAGGATTGGATGTACATATTCACTTCTTCTTCTACAACTCTCCGTTGTAAGTGTTCTTTTATGTGTTTTTTTGCATCAGGTTGGAAGTTTGGAGCTGTGTTCGGCCGCTCAGGCTCTTTCCCGACCGAATGCGTCCATCCTGTCGCTCCTCCTGACTTCCTGTCACTGCCATTAGATCGAAAGGCCGAGCCTCGAGGTGGAGCAGGACAGTTCGCTGTGTCATCAGCAGTAGCTGTTGCCGTGGCTTCTACCATGGCTGCACATGAGATAGATCAAACAATTGAGGTTCATACATGTTCACTCAACCAGTTCAACTTGTTCTCTGCTATCATCACTGTGTTTCACTGTCACTCTTTGACTTTTAGAGAGTTTCCCTTGATGGACTTTCTGAAGGAGATATGGATGAGAGGATCCTGCAGGATAGTAAATATGACATGTTAGAGTTTGCCAAGAAGTTCTTCAGAAAAGCACCTCGCGGAAAGGGGTGAGATAGCAGACAAACACTAGAGGTTAAAGCCACATTACAAGTTATGTGTGTGTTCAGTTGTGTTTATCTAATAGATTGACTCCGTCTTGGCATTTATGAGAAAAACCACTAATGCTTGATTTACTGTGATTTTTTTTCTCAAAAATA